>JANHGO010003319.1:0-27457 GCA_024606505.1 Aquila spilogaster | reverse complement strand
TCATAGAGAAGCTGATGAAGTATGGTCTGTATGAGCAGACAGTGAGGTGGAGTGAATACTGGCTGAACCACTGGGTCTGGATATGCTGCTGTCCAGAGGGAACCTGGCAGGCTGGAGAAATTGTCTGACAGGAGCCTCATGAAGTTCAATAAAGGGAAGTGCAAAGTCCTGCACTTGGGGAGAAAGAACCGCATGAACCAGTACATGTCGAGAATTGACCAAACGAAAAGCAGCTTTGCAGAAAAGAACTTGGGGATCCTGGTGGACACCAAGTTGGCCAGGATCCAGCAACAGAAAAAAAGCCAGCATTATCCTCAGCTGCTTTAGGAAGATCATTGCCAGCAGGTCGAGGGAGGTGATCTTTCTCCTCTGCTCATCACTGGTCAGACACATGTGGTGCGCTGAGTTGTTTTGGGCTCCCCAGTACAAAAGAGACTTGGACGTATGTCCAAGCATGTCCAGTAAATGGTCACAAAGATGACTAAGGGATTAGAGCATCTCTCAGCAAAGAAAGGCTGAGAGAGCTGGGGTTGTTTCGATTTGAGAGATCTTCCTTACAGAGCATCTTTTCAATGTGTATAAATACCTGATGGGGGAGTAGAGAAGATGGAGCCAGACTCTTCTCAGTGGTGCCTAGTAGCAGGACAAAAGACAATGGTCACAGATTGAAATACAAGAAATCAATTTAAATATAAGAAAAAACATTTTTACTGTGAGTGTGACTGAACTGGAACAAGTTGCCCAGAGAGGTCATGGAGTCTCTGTCCTTAGAGATTTTCAAACCCAACTGGACACTTTCCTGGACAACTTGCTGTAGCTGGGTTTTCTCTGATCATGGATGTTGGAGCAAACAATCTCCAGAAGTCCCTTCTGAGCTCAACTATTCTGTGACTCTGTGATACTGTGCTCAGTGCTTCCATGTACCAACAACAAGGACCTCAGCTGCAAGGTATTTTGCTAATTACCCCCAATACTTCCCCTCCCCCCCCCCAAAAAGGGCAGCTGTAACCTTCTGTGTAATTAAAATTACTTCCTTAATGGAAGTAACCATGATACTAAACCAGGAAGTCTTGACCTCTCTTTCCACCGATAAGGGTATGTGGAGCTAGAGACCAATCTTTTCTGTCTGACGTCCCACCCTCCCCCTTCCCTTCTGCTTATGGGAAGAAGATGAATCTTTCCATCTGTGAATTACGCAATATAAATTATTCATGGAGCACTTTTATCAACCCTATTAGCTGCACACGAATCTAGGTAAATGTCAAGTCATCTTCGTTAATCCTTCATTCAGGCTGTTGGAAGTGATACTGCGCTGAGTGGTAATGCATTTGACCTCCCAGAGTATTCACTTTGCCAGACAGTCACATTTTGATGAGAAAGTCTAAGTGCTTCTCTGTGGCAGAGCCTGGACTCTATCCTTTCTGAATAATTGGGTAGTAGGACGTGGCCCTGATGTTTGTGTATTTTCTTCTGGATCATATATTTCAACTGGAGGAAAAAAGGACCTATTAATTCATCTCATGTCCATTTGTGTAATGCCTTCCCTGGTGCAGGTGCCCTGCTCTCTAACAAGTTTTAAGAGTTGCACTGCTTTGCACTTCTCCTCTGCCCTAGGAGATGGCTCACTATCTTACATCTGGAAAGTTTTTCCCAGTAAGAATATATCCAGTGGAACTAGTCTTTCACTCTAACCCTCAAATGAGTTCCCTGACTTTAACAGGCCCAGCATAGTGGATATAAAATATGTCACTTGCTGTTATTTGGCACGACAGCTTTCCTTCCACAAAGACCTGAATTCCTTGGAAAGAGACTTCAGCCCAAACCCCAAACCTGCAGCAATTGGCAAATGCCTTTACAAGTGCCTATGTCCCAAGGACTTCAACAGATTTTAAGATGGAAAAAAAAAAAAAAAAAAAGAGAGAGAGAGAACTTAGGTACCCTAACTGGGACATTAGTGGGAATTTTCTCTTATGTATGCTAGCCTTCGTACCCCATAACTCCCTGATTCCATAGATTTTATACTTTGCAGTGTGTTTAGTCACACATACTTTCTCTGCAGCCCAGTGGATCTTGAATTGCTTCCTGGATGCCGACACAGTTTCCAGAGGTGGGGTAGAACAGACTAGTGGTAAGGACACCGGCTGCATATGTAGGACACGTGGAGACTGTGAGACACCAGATCTGGGCCATGGGATGGAGCCCATGTGCGTGTTCCACCCTGCACAAACTTGAGCTTTTTATTTTTAAATCATGCTTCCAAACTAACAGTTGTCATGACTGCATTTGGTGGGCAACCCATTCCCACTGGTCTGTGTTGGGTACAGTCTGAGAAGACCTAAGGCAATGATTCCCCACATGAGACTTAGAGATGGTTTCTGCACCAGTGAGGCTTGGGCACAGAATGGGTGTCCTGCCTCTCAGCCTAGCCAGGACAGATCTACCTGGGGCCAAATGCAAAACTGGAACTTTTGAATGCCTAAGGAATTTTGAAGTTAAAAACAATGCAAGATCTTTAGAATTTAGGAATTTGAAGAACAGAGGTTTTCATGATCATAGCTTAGGCTTTAGGAACCTGCTTTCCCTGCTTTCTATCTGTCTGGTATTTCCTGTGCCTTGCAATGGAGTCTGATGTGGAAATATCCATATTTCTGCCATGTTAACTAGAAGTAGCCAACTTTGAGAAGTCTACACCAGCTTTCCCTTTTCCCAGTCCCAAGCTGTGTCTCTACATGGCTCTGTACTGTCTATGGAGACGTCACAACTCACCTGACGGTCCCTCACACTGTGTTTCTTCTCTTGGTGTGGTCACACCTTATTGTTTCAGATCTGGCCCTGAATAGCTTGCCCAAGGCTACATGGAGACTCTGTGATGGAGCAGGAACACGAATGCTGGCTAGTGCCCAAATCCTTAATCCATCCTTCCTGTGTGTACTGTAGTCGTCTTGCAGGCTGGCACTACACTAAATATAAAAGAATGAAAACTGCCAGACAATATGCTTTCTACTTCCAGGCTTTCCTGGTCTCTCTTTTTGCATCTCCCTTGTTGATCCCACATGTAAAACATAGAGTAAATAGCGACTGATGCCAGCTGGAGTATTGCCTCGGAACAGACATGAAATGATGCTTCCCTTGGTATCCTTCTTTTCCATAATCCTTTTCTAATCTGCTGGCAAGGAAATAAAGACCATATTAGAGCTACAGCTGCCCCTCTCGGATGGATGTAGAGACACAAGTCTGCACATACGTTACTCTGTTTCTGCCAACTCCCCAACAATAACAAATTTTACTATTTAAAATAAGAGCGGTGGAAGCATAGCCCTTGGGGAGAGGGAGTATAAGACAGTGCAAAAGACTTGTAGATATACAATGGGCAGCAAAATTATCTGAAATGGGCTTGAACCCTTTCTACAAAATAGGTTATGAAGCATGCAATTAATTCAAGTATTATAAATCAAACCTGTTTCTTTCACACACTTGTCAGCAGGCATTTAAAACTCAGTATCTCCTCCTTCCTGGCTGCAAGATCCTGGATTATAGTCTCTGTAAAGCAGTAGGGCTTTCTCAGCATAAAACAGAGGTTTTTTCTTTATCCATCTTCTCTGCACAGCAGAAAGCTTCTCCCACATGTTTGACTAAGCATTTAAAGAGTAGTGTGAAGTACCCAGCCTGAGTGATCAGGGAACATAACGGGCTGACCCTTATTTACATCGGTGCGTAAAGAAACTGAAGAGATTCATAGGATAAAAATGTCCTACATTGAGGTCAGTTAAATATGAAAACACCACCTCTCATTTAACACAGCTTTAAGCCACAAGCTGATAGAGATTGAACACGTCCTCTGAGGAAGCAGGACGACATGCATGCCTGCTCCTATGCTCTACCCAGGCATCCAGAGTTGATTACTGTCTGAAACAGGATGCTGGGCTAGGAGAATATTTAGTCTGACCCAGCACGGTCATTCTCACAGTCTCCTATTAATGGCAAACTGCGCAGCAATAGCCAGCCAGAGAGCTGAAAACCCACTATGCTAAGTTGGAGCTTGAGCAGCTGTAGGAAAAAGCAGTGGAGTATCAAGACCACAGCCTTGTGACTCTGCTGCTTTCCCAAGCAAATCAGAGACACGGCATGGCCCTGAGCTGTGGCAGCTGGCACGGAGGGAGCTCTGACATGGCATTATGCTGCATGCATGGTGGAAACAAAAAGCACTATTAAACCTCTCTCTTGGAGAGCCTGGAAGGTCTGGCTGGTGAAAGCTAGAGCCACCTGCTCCTGGGAAAGAGCATTTGCCGTATGAGGTGTAGTTTCTTATGAGCTGTGTGAACCCCCAGATGGAAGGTCCTCTTTTACTTCTCCACCTAGAAGAGAGCTGAATATTTCTCCTGTCTTCCCACTTCTCTCCTGCGTTTGCCTTCCTTTTGCTAGTTAAAAAAATTCCCCTTTGTTTCCATTAAACAGTTTACGACTGAAGCTGTCCTCATTCTTAAAATACACGGACCAAGATGAAAGTATTACAAGCACTCTCTTGCCTTGACTGGCCCACCAGGAATGTCAATGCTAGAGTGGCTTGCATTTTGATGTCAAGACTAAGTTAGTGATTTCATTTTCACACTATATACAGTCCTATCTTATTATCCATACTTTATTGAGGGGGAAATGAGCATATTAATAACCAAGATGCCTAGAAATCATGCAAGAAGGGGAGAAGGCAAGAAACTGAGTCTTTCCAAGAAAAAAAAAACAATCCCCAGAAGTAAGCAATTGAATGTGGCTGATAGGTTATACAGACTACAATCCAAATGATACACATATGCAATTTTTTACCTCTCTAAGTATCTAGATAAGCCTATCTGGTAGTAGCAGCAGCTGATCCAGTGACATGTGCAAAGCTCAAATCCACCAAATATGAGATTACACTTTACATTTAGAAAGCATCTTTCCCTGAGGATAGCATAACATTTTGCAACTATTAAATATTAACTTGATATCACACTAGCACACTGCATGTGTGATGTGTAAGGGGGCAAGTAACTATATTTTTTATGAAACACCCAAAAGCAAGGACAGAGTAACCCACAACTGTGGATTATGCTTCCTGTACATATCTGTTGTAAATGTTAAAGACTATCAAATGTATTTATGTTCTCTTGACACAAGTGTAAGCACATGCGTGGGGTGGAAGGGTGTGAACAACTCCAACTGGGAAGTTGCAGAGAAATAGGGCAGTAAAGGAATTGGGAAAAGACTTGAATGTGTCTCCCACCTCTGACCTTATATCTCCATGTTATTCTGGGCAGATTGCTGAGTCTCTCCATGCCTGTTTTCCATCCCTGAAACAGGAATATAAGTCTTTATTTTCTTTGCCTGGCTTACCTATTCATACTACAGTCCCCTCAGGATGAGAAGTGGTTATTATTTTGAGTTTGCAAAGCGCATAGCATGGAAGGGCCCTAGGCTCCAAATGCTACACTAGTGTAAGCAATAAAAAAAGTCAAACAGTTCTTTGCTTCTCATTGCACAGAACTGGCCACAATAGATGAAATAGCGTCTGGTTTGCTACCTCTGACAGGTGGAAAAATCTCCCTTCTTTCCCAAAAGACTTTACCAGTAATCAGGAAGGAAAGCTTTCCTGCTGGAAGGCCAGCTTGTGTTCCTGGTGGAAAGACACGATTATATCCAATCTTGAAGCCAAACCATCAATACCTGATACATGAGGTTGTGTCTCGTGGGCGTGAGGGGCTCCAGGAGCTCACACACAGGTGAGCCCATTGAGCAGCCAAGTGATTATCCCACGACAGCAAATTGCAGGAAAAGGCAATGCTTGTTGCAGGCTAGTGCTTCCCAGAGATAACGAATGCTCACTGCCTCCAGATTGGGAGGGCTGAAACCTGCTCCACAGAGAAGAAAAAGACCGTCTTTTAGCCTGTCAGCAGCAAGGAGACAGATGGTCTTTTATGCACTAATCTTTCTCTACACCCCTAGAAAATCAAGGGATTTTGTCAGTGAGAAACTACATGGCCAAACTCACTTAAAAGAACGTATTGCAAAACGATTTGGGTCATTATGGATTAGGCAAGCTTCCCACTTCTCTGGGAAACTAAATAACTCTTTAAAAAAGCTGTGTCAGATACAATCCTCTTTGATACACTCTGTCCCCTGTTGGCATCTCACAAGGGACTGTATACAGAGAGCGCCTGGTTCTCCTCTCTCACACCAGTGACAATCAGGGGTAACGCTGTTATTGGGAAGACACAGGGACATCGGGCTCAGAGTGTCTGATGGGACTGATCTTTTGGTGCAAGTGATGGCACTGAGCAAATACTACTCGAAGGATGAGTATTATACAATGACTCTAACAGCAACCTCCAATTTTCCCTTTTTTCTTCTCTCTCCTCTTCCCTGTTGTGATCTAAAAGAGATTGGAAATCAAGTCTCCGGAAGTGAAAAGCTAAAGCACAAGTGTGCATTAGCTACCTTGCCTTATTTGCTTCTCCCAGGTGCTCCCTATTGTGAAAGTTTCATTCTTTACATTTGAAATCCCATCATTGCCAAGCCCATGCATCATGGAAAAGGAAATCATTAGGGTTGAGCAAATGATTTCATGATTACTGACTTATTCAATGAATTTGCTGTACTTCACAGCTCGCTTTTATGAAATTTGATGGTCATAGACTGATCAGGAATGTAAAAATGTAATACATACTGTGTATTTATGACTGGTTGTAGAAGTTGCATGGCCCCGATGCACCACCTGGATGACCATGACCAGCCAAACAGTCAATTTCTACCATCCACTGGCACATGTCACTTTGGAGTTCACTTTATACATCACTTTTGATCTGTGTATTTTCTCATAACTTCACAGGATTTAAAGCCAGAGAGCTTTCTGGGGTCATCTAATTTAAGTTTCCCAAATTTCACCTGGTTTCTCCTGAGTAAGTTCAGTAACTTCTGTTTGATGAAAATGGATGTGGCTGCTGGATCGGTAACAAAGAGAGGATGAAAGAAGTTGTTCTGTGAGCAGAGGAGCTCACAAAACCAGCTTTGTTATAGGTTTATGCCTTCACAGCAGTAATTCTAGCTTTCCTTCTGAGACTCTCAGTGTCTTGCTGGGTGAGAAACAATGTGTGTTATGCCTATTTCAGAGCTATGCATGCCAGCCGGTGCACCAGTACCTGCGAGGCTGGCCAGCTGCCACCAAATAAATTGGCTAATGTGAGTTCTTCCTCTCTTTTCAATTTAGAGGGTGCTAATTCCCTTCTCTTTCCTCCGCCCAATAACAGATTTCACCACCCTTGTGGATATTGAATTCTGTCCGAATCTCTTACCTCCTCCCCTTGAAATTTGATTGGGATTGACTAACGAGCTTCAAAAGTCATGAGGGGATGGAGGGAGGAACAGGAGGAGAGCTGGTTTTTGTAGACATATGATCACATAGCTATGTCTTCTTAGGAAGTTAATAATGAATGCAAACATGGCCAAAGAAGGAATGAATTAAGTTAATGGAAGAATGTTCATCTTTATTCTTCAAGCTCTGGGAAAAAAAATATCGCAGAAAGTAAAAAAGCCCATCTCTATTACATTAGCTTGTATTCTCAAGCAATAGAACTTTGGTACTGACCCTCAGCCAGAGTCAGTAGCTGGCGCTACCCATACTGGATTTATATATATAACTCAATACAATAAAATGAAGAGTGAATCCTTGCTGAACAACAGATCAAAAAGCCAGTAGGTAGATTTTTAAATCTTTTTTTTTTTTTTTTTCTTTCTAGGTAAGTATTTGGGAATTGTTATTGCCCTAGTTTTTAGCTACCAATGCAGTCATGTAGCTTTATGTATTTTTGAGAGCTCTACACTGGATGCACCAGCCACTGCAAGGCTCCAATGCTTCTTACGAATCCTCCTTTAAGAGCTCGACATTTCCCGTGAATTCATTCCCCTCTTGCCCTCCGCTGTGAAACACCAGCTTTTCTTCCTACATTCTGGTTTCACAAGCCCTGCAGTAGCATTGTCAGAAGCACTAATCCTTCACTTAGATGGAGGAAAGACCACAAAATTCTGTTTACCAAAGAAATCACAGGCAGAAAGTAATCAGCTAGAGGCAAAGTTATTTTGCTGGTATACCAAAGTCTAAATCATGGCAAGACTTGCAGAACTGGTAGGGAGGAGGTTGGAAGTGAATCCATATGCAAGGGTGGAAAACCAGCTCCAATGTCTCTATAAAAGTCTCTCTCCAGAAAGGGACACTTTAGTTTTACAAAGTTGGTGTTGTCTGATAGTATTGCCCAATGACTATATGGGAAACAGGGAGAAAACTGGGAGCAGTCTTTTACCTGCAATAGTGGCACTGAACTTGTGCCTGTTGGGGAGCTGCTCTGTGATCCAACACGTTCCATAGCACAGCTCCATTAAGATGCCTGTTGGTTTAAGAGAAAGAAATTAGAAATTTTTTTCCAGCTGTATTTATAGTAGCTCCTTTTCTGGGATGCTTCAAGAAGAATTAAACTCTAATAAGCACTGACTATAACAGAGGACACAGAAACCCCTATGTGAATTTATAGCATCACTTTCTCTGAGGAACGACTTCCGGAGGTAAAGAGCTTTTCCTCTGCATTAGGATTCTGCACTGATGTAACTGTGTTGCTTGCATCTGCATTGCATAAGCATAAACCCATATTATATAGATGTGCTGCAGTAGTGAGAAAGTGGTTTCACTTGAATACCCTCAAGTGGTTTCCCTCTGATACCCCAGAGTAATGAGGGCTTGTATTGAAACAGTCACACAGGTGTAGCTGCATTTTTGTTTAAAAGCCAAATTTTCAGTGGCCCATAATTTGGATCTCTGAAGGACCAAGGGCAACTAAACCTCAAATACGCAAAGCTGAACTGCATTTGTAGCAGTCTGAGTAGTGACAACGCCAAGATTATTTCACTAAAAAGGCAGGAAATTCCTTCAGCGTATAATGGTCTGTAACTGCAGCAGCACATCGCTGCATAGATCAATTTACAGGTACTTACCATGGAGAAACAGTCATTGCATATTTTATTAATATTTATTTAAAGCAAGCCAACTATGCAATATATGACTTATATAATATGCCACCAATCCAAATTATTGATTTCCTTCTTAAATGAGTGAGAATATATATCTGAGTTCTCAGCTGAGGATTGGTTTTACTAAAAAACCTAATTCCTGCTTTCAGTTCACAAATGATGCGGGATTTTTCAAGTAGACATGCTGCAAAATCTGAATAGCAACAAATGCCGCATTGTATGAAGTGCATCTGGAGGAAAATCCCAAAGACCAAAACTTGCGTTACAACTTATTCATAAAAGGGAGAAACTATGGAATCACATGATTTTTAACTTTAAAGTGCTGGAGAATTTTAAACAATATGCCTTGAGTGTTGTGTCACTTTGTATCTGAAAGGTTACTGCTTGTAAGTGAAGCTACTCTGGGAAAATTTCCCCTGACTTCGAGGGAAGCAAATCAGCACAGAATATGGCCCAGAATCTGTCTGCCTAACTGTTTGACTGTCACCTAGGCTATTCATTTAAATATTTTTCTGCCTTAATACAGCTGAGGTTTCTCTTTTACCTTCAAATTGTCCTAGAACCTTTAATCATTGCACAGATTACAATAACCATTTCAAATTAATGCTATAATTCAGTGCATACAGGCTTTCAGAAAACATTATCACTCCTACTGAAATGAAAACTGCATAGCCTTAAGTGTAATGTTGCTATCATTTTGCTGTAATTAACTGCTGAAGATCTGACTTAAATTTACGAAGACATAGGTCAAGTTAATTGTCTTGTTGCTTAGCAAAAGAGAAGGAGAACTCAATAGGGTTACTGGAGCAGCAGCTACCTATGGTTAATAAAGCTTTTGAAATACTGGTTTCTTGAGACCAATACAGCTTCAAAAATATGATTTCCCACAGCCTGCAGAGTTCCAGGAACAATGACTTGTTTCCAAAATGTCTGCAGATGAACAATGAAGTCGCTGCGATTATGTCCAAAGGCGTGTAAAAGAGCAACACAAAAAATCAGCAGGCTGAAGATTTACAGTCTGGACCTCCTTTGTTTACTCAGAACAAGGTGCATAAATACCAGAAGAGTTTCTTTAAAAAAAAAAAAAAAATCCAAGTTTTAAAATACAAGCTTATTTTCCAAAGGGAACAAAGGGCCAATCCCTAAATGAAGTATTATGAGTCAGACACCCAGTTAATTTTAAGAATTTGGCTCCCAAGTCTTGTCGATATGGATATTTTACTGCTTATACTAATTTAGCTGTATCTCGATAAGGGAATGATTTTTTTAAAGTTTTTATTTATGTATTTATTAGGTTAGGCCTCTCAGGCAGGAACAAGCATGTCAGTGTCATTGTCCAGGTCTGAATTCACAGAGGTAACTTGAAAGGTTTAATTACCCTCTGTTGGCAAGTCCATGGGAATTTAGAGTTTAAGTCCCTGTGTCAGTGGGATTTAGGTTGCCTGAAGACAGATTTTTAAAAGTAGGAACCTGTCTACATCTATGGTCAAATAACTGAGCTTAAAAATCAAGTTTACTAATCAATGTAAGGAAGGATGGCTGTATAAATCTCCAATTTGTTAGTCATGCAAAAAGGTCATATAGAAGAAAAAAGATTAGAGACGTGCTAATTAAAACCCTAGTTTTACACTGATCATCTTTGTTTATGCAAAGAGCAGGTAAGTTTACCTCCACACATATAAACATAAAGAAGCCAACTAAAGCAGTAAAACTCAGAACCCTACCAAACAACCTATTTCTCCAACAGATTGTAAAAGAAAAAGAAAAAAGAATGTTGCTGCTATTTCAGCCTTGAAAGTTGCAGAGGTACCTGGGGAACCAGGGGGAAGACAAAAGTCTGGAAATAGCTGGGGACTGGTACCCTTCTGGTTCCAGCCCACACGTCACGACCGCTGAGCTACAAGTGGGGGTTTGGCCAACCACTAGCTTGCTCATGGAAAGGAATATTTAACGTGTAAACTAAAACTGAATGAAAAACAGGCTAGAAATTAGAAGAACGGTGTCAGCTGGATCTATTTTTCTGAAGAAAAATTATCTACCTATGACAGACCTCTGCCTTAGGATGAGAAGCAAATCCTCCAGAGGTGCTCATTTCTCTACATCAGCTATTGAGAGTCCAGATAACCACCCTGCAAGGTGCCAAATTTTTGGAGAGCTGCAACTGCTCAAGAATAAATCTGATCCCCTGAGCCTCCCTGGCCTACCCTTTAATCTTCACTGTCCTTTGTAGCCTTTAGCATTGTCATATAGAGTGAATAACCCCATTACTTGGGGGAGGTCCCATATATTCAGGAGGACCATTGTGCTATAATTTCCGCCTCCTGTTTCTAGTTTTCATAATGTTTCTGGAATATACACTGGTGATGTGGTTTTATATTCCTTTGCCCTACCAGAAACTGGCTGCAAACAGATTTATCTCACTGTAATATAACCAAATAAATTAGCATCCAAAAGAACTTTCTATCAAAGCCTGCAAGCCTAGAGGCACAGGAAAATTGGTATTACTGCAGAAGACAATTATTTGGTTTAAGACGGATAAAGATTCTGCAGGGATTTGATACTAGCTTAAAATTTGCAGAGGCGTTATAGCTATAAATCAGGAGGAAAGTAAAAAGCCTCAGATGGTCCAATTTGCTGACAATTTTTCCTCCACATTTATTTTAAAAAATATATCTAATAGCAAACAAGGTTTGTTACTGTTGGATTTGCTTGTACTGCGATAGCATCTAAAATACTGCTGGAAGCTTTCCAGACTCAGTATAAGTTTCAGTACCACTCTGCAAAGTGTACTTTACATCCCCTTCATGCATCTCAGAAGAGTGTTGCATGAGAAAGAAATCTCATTAAAGGACCAGATATTGCTGTCCTGACTTTGAGCAAATACTGGAATCTGGGTCCTAGTCCAGGTTTTGGAAAAGCAATTAATTATTGCAGGTGCTTCAGGTATTAGGTGCTCAGCTAGAGACACCTTGAAGAAGGCTGAATTTCAGAATGTGCTATGCTCTGAATATAATTAGTGGCTTTCAGAAAGCTTGGCTTTCCTAGTGCTCTCTGACGAGGACTGAATCTTAAATTCCCACAGATGGATTTATTTTATCAGCCATTTGGGTTTTATTTATTTGTTGGATTGCTATTGTTTGGGTTGGGTTTTTATAAAGACCAGGACTGAAAGGTCATTCCTAAAAGGCTATGTTATATGTTTTGTTTTAAGCATTTATTCTACTGAATAGTAATATTTACAACATCCAAACATGGATCATTTTCGTTAAAATGAAAGCTGAAAGGCAAATGTCACTCTGATCCCTTAATAGGGTTTGAGTATGTTCACTTTCCCTTTAAAATATCTATTTTCCAGTCAAAGACAACCATCTCTGACAGATCTGTGATCTGTTCCAGCAGGGTAGATCTGTATAATTCTCGTGTTGGCATCAGAATTGTATTTCTCCTATAGAATTAACCACTCAATCAACAAATAATGCACTGCTATGCAATATAGTTGACTACTGACTTTTTCTATACATATCCCTTTTATTTCAGAGAAGCCTAATTACACTCTGCTGTACACTTTCAAGACACACACAGTATGATTTTATTCTCCTTAGCACAGTGCTCTGAAAAGTCTGACCCAAGATTTATGAAAATCTCACCATAATTTCAAAAGACTTATAACTGCCCTGCTATTAAGCTTATATTCTTGTATCATTTGTCATAATTTCCTGACAGTAAGAAAGAGGAATCCACTTGGGAATTTCTATAAAATGAACTTGGATTTTTAAGTCTAAAATTAGCTTCTTGGATTGATTTCTATGTCCCTCTCACCCTTCAAATAGAATGCACATAAAGATGTAATATCTGTACATAAAATTGTCAGTTTACGGAACTATTATGTGCATGACAAAAACAATGGAAAAAAGATGAGCCTAGCTTTTTTGCAGGCTCTTTATAAATCTTTTTGCTGCAGAATGTTACCCCTCTTGGTTGTAGTGTGGTCCTAGTTCCCATTTGTGTATCTTACTCCACATAGAGTCAGCCAGCACCAACTCAGACCTTAAAGAAAATTTTTATTTCCTCTTTTATTTTGCTCTGTTTCAATTTTTCTATCAGCGGCACATTGTGTATGGAGTGGTTGTTGCAAAATATCATGATTGGAAATAATGGAATAACAAAGCTCTCGCCAAAGAGATGTGGGATTTTGTGGGGACTCAGGGTGGGAGTGTGTGGTCCCACAGGATTGCACTTGTCTGGATTTCTTCTCTTGGTGCTCCTGATCCCTCAGGGCTCTGTGCTTTGTTTCTGCTGTAGCACTGATGTTATCCACAGAACTATCAGATGTTTCCTTAAGGATCTCAGCCAGTCTGAGGTAGTAGGGCCAATTTACAGATCTTTAATTAATTATTTTCAAAAAATGCTGCTTGAAACTCAGCTGGGATGGTTACCACCTTGGATCTCAATCTGGGAAGATGTCAGAGAAGACAAGTTCTACCAAAGGGAGGTTCTGCTTCATTTCTAGCTGTAGGTTTCTGTGAGACTGTGAAGTCTGTCCATACTGTGACCAGCAGTAAAAATCCACCTTGTGTGGATACAGGCATCTCCCTTGGGTAACAGTGTAGTCATGGCAACATGGAGCTCAGTGTCTGCTGCCCGTCCAGCATCTATCTGTCTTCTCCTTTCAGCTCCCTTGGGGTGAGATCAGCTAAAAGGTAGAAAGCCCCTTTGTATTCTTTATTTAGATTATTTGACTTTACAGCAAGTATTGTCTCAAACATTGCTTTGCTGGATTTTTTCTGTATTTCTGTGCCTCTTTAGCAGTGATGGGCTGACTGTGTGCAACCCCACAGAGTGCATACAGGAGTGCTCCTCTAACCTTGTGTGGCACATCATTCTGAAGGCCACTCACTCTGGGATCCTCTCCTGCTACAGCACGAGACAGACATCTCCAGCACACAGCAACCTCTTCAGTTCTGAGTCACCACCTGAAAGAGCCTCTTCCTCCCAGCTGAGTAGATATTAAGCTCCGTATTAGATTGTCCTTGTCTTATACTTGATAGTTGGAATGAGTCTGCTAGTCATTGTAGGCTAAGAGTATTCTTCCTCCTCTCACCGAACATTGGTGATTGTCACCTTCTGGTAGCTATTTGTGACACTTTCACCCTCGGTACACAAGTTGGTGATGAGAAAAGAGACCTCAACCCTGCCTTGAAAGCCTCTGAATCCTTTCAGGTTGTCTCAGTATTAACAACTACTCATATTCAAAAAGTCACGATCCATGCCTCAAAAATCAGTGCTGAACTCTGCCACATGAATACACCTCTGTTCTCAAAACTAGCAAAGGAAGAGAAGTACTTCTTCTTCTATAGGCGTCTCCATGTTATTCAGGTTTTGGGATGGTCTACACCAATTATAGAGGGATCCTGCCTTTGGGGATCCTTGTGAAGTATGAGAGGCTGAATCTGGGTCTCTATCAGCCTGCCAACAGTTTAGGATCTAGCTGCTACCCTGCAGTGTCGCAGCCCTGGGAACGTGGAAAAGGTCACGCCTCACCTCAGTCCTTCTCTACTTTTTCATTTCATCTGTTCTTCCCACTCTCTACCCTGGCTCTTCCTGCTTTTTAACTAGATTTCCTTTTATTCCCTTTTTACTGCAAGACTCAGCCCCTCTGTTGGCTGCAGTCAGGGGAAAATCCTTATGATGACATAGTCAAAGAGATTTGACACTCTACAACATAAAGGGCAACGTCTGGGAAGGGCAGAGTGATGCAGCACAGCTTCTGGACGTCAGAAAACATTATCAAAGGGTAAAGTTTAACGTAATTCTTAGCATGTGTTTTATGTTTCAAAGCAGGCTTTGCCCTCCACATCGTTCTGTGCTTCAGATGGTGACCAACCAGATGTATTTGTGCTTTCAATGTTTTTATTTAATAAATCCTTATTACTTTCTCTTTTCATTCCACTTAGCCCCCACTAAGCCAGAAGATTATCACCATCTTCTAGTCTCAAAAAGTAGAGAGAAAACTGTTGCTTAACACTTGAGAACTATTGCTCTCTTTTTCCCTCACTTGTAGGTAGAGCTATGTATTAACTCCTACATTCATTAAGATTAGGATTTTAAAATATGCAGACCTAATTGCACCTTCTTTCATAGTTAAGTGTCCAAGTCAGTGCATTTTGGAAATGATGAGCCCCTGTGAGTTTAGATCAAGTCAGTTAGTTATCTTTGTCATTAAAACCCATTGGTTTGGGTGTTTTTAATCTTGGATTGCATTTTGCATAAGCAATTATGACCCGAGGCCAAACTTTTCAACAGCGATGCACAAAGCTAGGCACCCATTCCTATATTTAGCACACAGTTAAAATGATCTAGTTTTCAGAGGTGTTGAACACCCTTAAATTCTAGTGGTGTTTCTGGGATCTCCGTATGCTCATCACAACCAAAATTCATGCAATGTTTAGATAGATGGGCTAAGATGCCTCATTTCTGTTGCCTAAATCTGTACCTAAACATGCATTTTAAATAGTTTCACTTTATTTTTGAAATACCTTGCTAGTGCATAGTGAATAAATTGATGAAAATTGAGACTTTTTTCAATTACATTCATACAATATACCCAGTTTGTATCTTTGTCAAGCCTCAGTATAATTGTCAATGCTTTATTCCTCCACTGCAAATAGATAAAAGGCGCTTCCACTTCTCTGATGTCTTTATGCACCTAGGGACTTATACGACCCAGTATCTGTACATTTACTATTAGTTGTAGTTAAAATATCATTAACAGAGCTCATATTAGTAGACACAAGACACAATAAATATGTTTGGATATTTTATTTGAGGGAAGGTTGGAAGACTCTTTGCAGGCACGTAGACCTCCAGCAGCTCTGCTTGGCCTGACCAGCCCAGTAAATTAAAAGCCCAGACTCCAATCAGGGGGTGTAAATTCTTTCGTATCAAAGCCCTTATGTGTGATGATTTGTTCTGAAGGTACTTACGTTTGTGGCTTTTGTAAATGTTTTTTCTCCTTTGGGACAACTGACTTATACCAGCTAGCAAAGGTCTTCAAGGAACAATTCATTTATCCAGTGAGTTCTGCCTGTGACCTTCTTATCTCACATGTCTTCATGTATCTTTCTGCCACATCCAGCAGTTGAAGGCGATATATCATCCAATTGTGCCAGCTAGCCACTAGCAGATTTATATCAGATGGAAACATATGGCTAATATCCAGGATATTTGCGATGCAACCTCAGTACGAAGGGATCATATCGGGAGGGAGAATCAGACCATCATTATTGTTTAAAATGACCTGTAAATATTAGGTCAGCTTGTTCACCAGCAGTATTGTGCTCCTGATTTCAGTGACAGTTTTTAATCTGTTATCTCTAGATCTTTTGGATTTTCAGAGCTAACTGTTGACAGCATATTAACTTTGTTATGCTGTCCAAGTTAACTGCAAAAGGTCAGCCATGAGAATTTTGGGGGTTAAATAATTCTTTGCATTGTCACACTCATATTTATTTTATCAGCTTTAAAGAAAGGTTACTTCAATGCCCAGCAGTGGAAAGCAGGTTGGCAGACCTAACAGAAGATCACAGTAAACAGAAAACAGAAATGTACTGGCTGGACAGAGAGTCTCAGATGTTATTTGTGCAGATTTGAGCCAAGTTTGAGTATACAGTAAAAAAAATTAAGAATCTTTCATCCACTTTTCCAACCAACCAGGCTGCAAAATTATTTCCTTCTTCACTCAGGAGCCTGGAAAGGATTTGACTGCTTCTAAAATCAAGTGCTCAAGGGCTTTCTCACGACCATCTAAGGCAGTGGATAAGATTCCTTTTCACTTCAGTGGGACACCAAATCAGGTTTTTTCTGTGATAAGCTTGCATGCTTTGTCTGTGTTTTAGTCACGTCAAGTGGAACTGTGGAAATAATATAGCTCTACTGACACTTTAGACACTACTCCAGGTAAATGTAAAAGAGCTAGAAGGGAAATCCAACTCACAATTCACATTTTCTTATTGCAATCCTAACTTATTTTTTGATCACTAATGCAGAAAAAAATAAGGTAATATTCCTGCTCTTGGTCAGAATATCCATGAGTTTCTCAGTTCACATTATATACCTTAGTCATTTCAACAGCCAGTGTGATTTAAGAATCACCTAGAGCAACACATTATTTGAAAACGATCCCCCTGGTAACAGGGATGTACGTCCATGCTGCAACTTGACAAGTTTTTATCTCCACCGCAGGGGAGAGTTTAACTTTGCATCACTCCCAGATGACGTGACTGGACAAACACATTCTACTGTGTGTTCTTGAACTTCATTTCCTCTCTGCTAAGATCTTACTGCCTTACCTACTGCAGCTTCAAGGAAAAAAACCAAAGATGACAGCATTTACAGCCCCACCTGCACCAGGAATGCAGAAAAAAATCACATTATCACTTTATGTCTGTAAAGCAGTATGTGGCTGGATTCACAGGCTATCCTGCAGAGAGTATCAGAGGAAGTGAAAGCTCTCCTTTGACTAGTGAAAGTAACAGAAAGCCTTGAGAATTTACAGAAAAGACCACTCATTTATGTAGATGCATCTAAAATCTCAGTGCCCGATCTAAGGTTGTTGTCTATGTTCTCTCGGTAGTCAATGAAAAAGGATTTTGGCACCGCTGGAAGTATGATTCATCCCATCCTTAGATATTGATTTCAAATAGGTGGGATGTTGTCTCTCTCATTGACTGCAGATGATATATGTTATGCAAAATGCTACAATAACACTATTTCGGTATATATATTTCAGTTTCTATGCAGTACCTTTATAGATAACAAGCCATCTGTTGGCCTAGCAGAGCAGTCCTATATGGTCTGTGAAGGTGGATTAAGAGAAAAGGCTGAAAATCTTTTCACCCATTGAATGACTCCTGTTGGCTTTGAGTCAAGCCTGCAGCTAGATAAATTAAAATGTTTCCATTCGCAAAAAAAATCTGATGTGTCATCCAATCGGCAAAAATGGGAGAATATACATAGAAGGAAACAGCAGCAACAAGTCTTCAGCAATTACGTTTGCCACACCTAGACAGAAGGGTAGAACGAGCTGTGAAAAAGAAGTCACAATATTTCTCCTGCTTATATGAATCTTGAGTTGATGATGGTCAAGCTTTGTAGGAGGTGTTTTGTTTCTGTATCGTTTTGATCTCATTTGATTTGATTTTGTTTAGCTCTCCTATTTCAGTACAAGATGCCAGCTTGTTTCTGTTGATTGAAGGTACCTGTGCTTTGGCAGCAACTTCCTAAGGAAGAGGCATCAAAATTCATGGAAAACTGACTCAGCACTGCCCTGCACCTGGCAAGGTGATACAGCCAAAGAGGTAGGTTTATATTACCTGCGTTTCCCTTTGTGTGTTTGCACCTACACTCCTGCTAAGAATTTATCACCTCAGCAATAGCTTTAGGACACACTTATTGCTCCTATGCCATCACATATTAACCCGTTCTGGTAGGGCTGGTGGGTGCTCCATATCCACAGTTTCTCCTAACGCCCAGCTTAGATCACAGTATTGCTTTGTGCATTAACTCTTTTTCTACTTTGTCACTTCTGTTCATCTCTCCTTGCCCCACCCTAAGCTTGCCTTGAGGGAAGGCGAGATGTGATGTTTGCTTCCTTTTTTTCATCATGCTGTTGGTTACCTCGAAGGGTTCAAATCTGATACTTCTATCCAAGCTCTTTTCTGCTGCAGTAAACTCCACACCCCATGAAGCGTGTCGTTCATGTCAAGAAGGAGCATCAATACCATCTCCAGGAACACTGCCTGCGTAAGGAGGGGATTTGAGGCTCTTTGTTGGAGCCATTAGAGCAGAGCAGATACTTTCTAGAGCCCTGGACCCCTGTAAAGACTGCCTAATTGATGACAGCAGCCTCTGCCAAGGAATTGGAGAATTCTTCCTCCAATAATAGCTGTCTGGAAGAGTGTGTCATCTTCCCCTCTAAACATGGTAACCTGGAGATATCTTGGCACTTGCGGGGTTGCAGACAGAGTTTCTGATGTGGGGTAGGACCATCAACAGGAGCTGCAGACTCTATTGTTTGGTTGTCTTTCTCCAGTTATGACAGCTTTAGCTCCAGGCTGTGTTTGCAAGCCCACAGGATCCTCACAGAATTTATACAGACCTCTCCATGGAGGTGCCGGAAGATGAAGCATCATTCATACATTTCACGTCGCACCTCACTGGTTATCTCTTTCTGTGGCACCTGAGGACTTCTCATTACTTGCCTGAGAAAGGGAGGGCAGATGGCAAAAGGATGAAAAACAAAAGGCAAAGAAGAGCAATGGTCACCAATTTCCTCTGAAATTGTGCTTTCTATTGTGAAGATGGATTGGAACAGATGGTTTCATTAAGAGCCTGCTCTGAAGATGATTGAAGACAATAGAAGAGTTTCTCTTGATCTTGATGAACTTTTCACTGGTTCTGGAAGACTGAACCTCAATCAGGAGACCCCCAGTGTGAGTCTTTAGTATGACCAAACTTTTTCTCTGGGGAGAGGAGAGGTTGTTATGGATCCAGATGAGTCTATATAACCCATAGACCTAAAGTTCCAGATTAAATGTGCACTGAACTGAGGGAGCTTATAAAGGTTTGCAAATAACTCTTCTAGAAGTGTGATTGTGGCCACAGCATGCATGGCATCTCTGAGCAGGCAGGCAGCCCTTCTCATTCACCGTTGTTTGAATAATTGGAAAATCACTCACCCGTTACTATTTTATGGCCACAGCCGCAATCCTCCCCTGCGCTGGCGCCTCAGCTGGGGATGCTTCATTTCCATTTAATAGGATGAAAACCATGTGGCTGTGAATCATCTGGTTCTGTCTCTGCTGCCTTAACATGAGCACGTTCTCTGTATTCGATCAACTGTGCTACAGTTCAAATTGATGGCAGGGCTCACACCTCATTTCCACACACAGAGGCTGTGAACTTTCTGAGGCTGCGAACATTTCCCTTGCCAAACTCCTCAGTTCTAGAGGCCTGCTCATTTTTTTTATTTTATGTTTTTGACTGCTATTGTGTCCTAGATACTTTGCAGACAGAAGAGGTACCATCATTCCCTAAAGCTTTTATTAACAGCACTTTATTTTTCTGTCTGAGATTTTCTTCCACATTTATTATCATACACGCTCCTGAGCATGCATGTGTGCTAGGATGCCCATAAGTCACTGTGCAACCCTAACTACACTTTAGGAGTGCAATTCGACAGTGCTTTAGCTAATCTAAACCAAAGCTACTGCAGTCGCACGCTCTCCTTCACGCCCAGCCTCACGTTCCTACCTTCATCTTCGAGCTGGCACTAGCAGATTTGTTGTGAAGGTTGGTATTTTGTGCAATATCAAGCAGTGAGCTAGCTCAGGGAGCTGATGCACTTAGAAACCAGGCAGGCTAGTTTTTGGTCAGTTCATTTTCCTGAGCTACGTCATTATCCTGTACTGATAACGCAAGTCGGGATTGATACCGTGTTGAAAAGGACGGGATTGAGGGCAGTATGGCAACAAACCTGATTTAGAGTGGCTTGAAGTGCCCTGATGCCTCTCCTCTGCACGTGTGGGTGCATGCATGTGTTTGTGGATGTTTATTTCTAGGTACACATAAACAAAAATCTATAGATCAGGTGTTTCTAGACTGTTACACATAGCACTGGGTGTATGAAAACCTCAATGAAAAGTTTGAAAGATCCCATTGGGACGCTTTTACAGGAGCTGTAAGGCAACATTTCCCAAGAAGGCAGGCAGCAATCTGGTACTAATCCTGACCTCCCTGGAGCTACTGTTGGGTGGAGACCTCAACACACTGCTCAGTCAGTCAGTGATCAACACTGCTCAGCTCATCAGGAGTAACGAGCTGCAACTGCCACAGCTTCCCAGTCCCTTCTATTACCGGTGGGATGGACACAAGTGGTGCCAACACCTGTGTTTCCTGATGAGGGGGTAGGGACAGGTCTGGGGTGAGTACATAAAGGTTAGGGTGTATTTTTTTTTTTTTTTTTTTTGCAGGTGGGAGATAAAATTGGGGTAATGCAGAGGTAAGACTTTGGGTGATAAGCAGAGTGGAAGATAAATGATGTGCTATAGGGATCTTGGTGTGAAATGGCAGAGGGATGTGCTAGATAGATGTGGTTAGCATCATAGCCTACAAGGGTAGGGGACAATGAATAGAGATTTTCCTTTGCTTCTGTTTGCATTTTTCTAAACCCAGATGTGGGAACTGCTACTGGTATCTGTAGCTACTGCCGTTTTCTGCAGTTCTGCCACTGTTGCTGCAGTGGTAGCGCCTGCAGCCACTCCATGGTAGATAACAGCCGAATAGCTCATAGCTGGGTTACGTGGCTGTAGACTGCAAGTACGCAAGGCCTTGCAACAAATGCAGTGGAAACTGGGATACTGCTGTACTAAGTGTGTGGGGGGGTCCAACTTTTACGGTGATGTAGGAGAGACAAGGCCTGACACCTCTTTTGCTGCTATGTGGAGAAGATGCCTTCATTTCTGGACAGTGGAAGGCAAACCACCTCCTTCTACCTGGTTATAGTGGTAGTGGTTCCTCCAAGAGTAAAGCAGCAGTTTGATCACCTTACCAGGTACTTCTTTTCTCTCCTTATTTATTTGTGTTCCTCTTTGTTCTCTGTATTGGTTGTGATTTTTTTTTTTCTTTCTAATATTTTCCACAGTAGTAAAATTCTATTCCTCTGCAAACAAACTCTGCTAATATTGATTCAGCCTTTATTACAAATGCATTAGTTGTGCTATTATTGCCATTATTTAAGCTTTTATTCCTGCCCCATGACCCATAGCTGAATGTACATTTTGTCCTCTCTCTGCCTAAGGTATTTACTCACTCTTCCAGCATTTAGCCTACACTTCCCATGTAATACAAAGCCTCTTTCCTTTGCTTTTTTTAGGATAGCAGTGGTTGTGAATGTCAAAAACAACCTGTATTCCTTGCTTCTGAAAGCCATTAAGTTTTGTCTGATGAGTTGGTAGTTTTTATGCCAACTTCTGAATCATTTGACAATCAAAATATTGTAACTGATGTTGATTAATCATTGGGAAATGGTAATCACTAGTGAAATAAGCAAAAAAAGTCATTGTTTTGATATGTTAGATTGTATTACACTTTGATTAAACACTTAACAGAGATGCCAAAATGTTTGATGGAAAAGGCACTCCTGGAAGGGTGAGTTTAAACTTCCTAAACAATTAATTTCTCTTCCTTTCTCCTTTTGACCACAGAGGAAACCTAACATCACTTAGGTCTTAGTATAGTCCTCTTGGTTAAATGTCTTTAAGTAGGTAGGATGGATCAGAGCAAAGATGTGACTCTTGCTGAAGAATTTGATTTACACTAGTTCTGGGTAGGTTTGGTTTTTTTTCCTCTTTCAAGTTTCCCACACGAGAGCATTTTGGTCTTGCTGTTCCTCATGTTTATTGGAGGAAAAAAAAGTTACAAGCAGAGCAATGAATTAAGGATGTGGCACTTCACAAAGCACAGGAGAAGAAGCATATCTGGATCCCACCTCTACCCAAAGTGACCTCAACCTGCTGTTGAGGCTGCATAGGAGTGCTAGGTCAGCACAGCAAGGAAATACAGGTAGTAATGCTACTCCAGTTTCTTTAACTATATGGCACCAAATGCAACAGGGCATTTGGCTGAAGTATTAATCCATGACTGCTCAAGCTGTTTCATTATTTAACATGCTCTTTGGTGCAGCTTTGTGTCAGCTAGTGGTCTCCCAGGCATAGTCTGGAGAACACGACTGCTCTCGGGAGGTTGTATGGAGAGCATGGTGTGAACTTTGTCTTTCCACCTTGTACAGTTCTCCAAATCCACCTCAGCAGGCTTTGTATTGTAAAACGTACTTGCATGACCTCATATCACATTGCATGAAGGCACCTCAGGTCTGCAGAAATCTTCTTTTCCCCGTTTAATTTCGCAGTAGACATACAACCTCCAAGAATGAAAGCAAACACTTTCCTCAACAGATGAATCGGTTCTGAATCAGAGAATCTTCTCCTACTTCCAATAAGCAAGAAGGAGAATAACTTTTCATAAACTTTGGAAACCACCTGAATTCCCAGGAAGACCTCCCAATATCTGTCTGCTGGAAGTTGCATTACAGCACCTCTGAGCCCCTCTACAAAGACAAAAACAACTTACACCAGAGTAAGTTTAGCTGTAGCCGTGGTGTAATCAGGCAAGCCCAGAATTAGACAAAAAGTTCTGACTCTAGTTTCTACCCTGCCTCTTTCTCCCATCTGCTATTTCCTGGATTTCATAAGGCTGTTTTCCTTGGTCCGTCTTGATCTTGATCTGCTGCTCACTTGTAGGTGATCTCTACTCCAGAATCTCCCTCCAGGCAAACTAACATCATCTTATGTGTGATTATGTACCAGTTCAAGCTCAGCAAGGTTAGAACAGAGCTTATAATCCTTTCCTGTGATCCCTCTGGGCTATCTTCATTCTCTATAGCCATTCTTGTGCTCATCCATGAATTCAGACAGCATTTTCTGCTTGTATCATCCTTCAGGCAAGGATCTTGGTTGGGGGCAGGGAAGAGTTATCTTAACATACCTTAAAATAAAAACAAACAAAAAAACCCCCAGCCTTTCCTACTGGACTCCAAGGCAAAATTCTCAAATTCCTATCACTTGAGATTCATCTTCTCTAGCTTTAGCAGTGTTAGGTATGTTTAGGCATGCCCAGCATCTCGTTTAAGCTCGTGACCTAAGCTCCATGAGCAGTTGGTAAATAGATACAGGAATCCTCCACAGGTTGTATTTTCCTACCCTTTAGACAGACAGGAAGACAGCATGTTGTCAGGGTAAATGTAGCTGTGATGGGTAAATGTATTCCTAGATGTGTTTCTTTCCTCTGAAAATTCAGAGGAGTCTGTGTCCTGTCATACTGAACAGTACTATGCCTTTCTTTTCCTCTAGTTCCCAGGGTAATTGTATTCATTTGTCTTTCGTCTCTTTTAACATTTAAGTTTTTTAGGGAAGATCTACCTTTTCAGTGTGTGTTTCCACAGTACCTAACACAGGGGAATCCTGCTCTGGCACTGCAGCTTTATGGTACTATGATAAGACAAATAAATAATAATGTATTAGGTATAGGAGTAGGATCAAGCACACGCAAGTCCATGTAAGAAACTTGCCTTGGAAAGTCATTGACCTCAATGTGCAGCCAAGGATGAATCTAGCTTCTGACTCCTTCCTAGCACTGAATTTTTTTTAGTCCTGTTTGGACTATCAGAGAGTGTTATTTTTTTCACACTAACAAAGAACTGTGACAATTTTTTTTTTCTTTTTTAATTAAACTGTGTTTTGATCAGCAGGACATTTTTTTAATAATAGATTATAAAAGAACTTATTAAGCAACATTATTACATTGAATATAATCCCAAACAGACATATTTAACTTCTACAGTCACTTGTTCCATCATTTTCCTTATAGTTTGCTGCCCACAGCTGATTCAGTGGTTGCTTTGACTAAACTGGCATCTAATAAATGATTGCAGTTTGTTACGAAGACCTTCAAATATGTTTAACATATTTCAGTGCAAGTTCACATGGACTGCTTTGTCTAACCAGTTTGTAACTGAGAAAGCTGAATCTCTCTGTATCCATCAAATAGATTTGCACACAGAATTTGTTGATATTTGACTGTTCCTGAAATTATTGAACAAGGACTACTCTTAATATTAAGACTGTAGACTAGCTGCATGCAGAAATATGAAATGGTCTCCTTGCAGCTTATACCAGG
This sequence comes from Aquila spilogaster, assembly GCA_024606505.1. Classification (NCBI taxonomy): domain Eukaryota; kingdom Metazoa; phylum Chordata; class Aves; order Accipitriformes; family Accipitridae; genus Aquila; species Aquila spilogaster. The sequence continues at coordinate 2,614 of JANHGO010003319.1, read as the reverse complement.
GCACTCTATATGGCCAAGATTTCACAGTTAGGCTTTAATATGTGATTATTCTCCTTCATTGAAGTAAAAAAAAAAAAAAAAAAAAACCAAAAAAAAAACCCAAGCTTGAAGTTAAGAGGTATTGAAGAGTATTGCCAAACTGGGACCTGCATCATCTTTGTGCAAGGGTAAATCTATTGTTGTCACAATCTAATCTCAAGGGAACAAGCAGAGGTTACTATAATTTCTGTACTGTACTTCCAGGCCCCTGAAATTTCTTTATTATGTATTTTAAAATTCACTTCATTTCCAACAATGTTCATTATTCATCTCTGAGTGAACCAGGATGCTACGTTGTTGGTGTTTTAAGAAACAAACTTTTGACCCTTCAATGTGTGTACTTGGCCATTCTTTTTTAGACTTACAGAGCAGTAATAATTACCCTTATTGAAAGGAAATTTCGCTCAAGAGTTTTAAGAGAGAACAGCTCAGATACCCTATTTCCTTCTTTTGAGGTAATACAGTTACAACCTCTCAAACAAATGCTTAAATATGAAGGGGTTGGAGCTGCTGATTCAATAAATGTTCAATTTACAGCATGAATTATCTTTATTCACCTATAGTTAATTAATTTATAAGAGTTGACATTAACTTGCATGTCACAAATCATTTCTTGCCCCCCAAAAAGCAAAAAATACCTTAAATGAAAATTTAGGTTTCTTTTCTGAAGGTCATGAGTCTCCAGTTGAGTATCCAAGCACACACTTAACAGTAATTGCCTTTGATGGGACTCCAAATTAAGCACATGATTAAATGTTTTGTGGCAGAAGTAGAAATTAAGCGTATTCTTATATGCCCAGTAGAATTTGAGAATGATTCTCAGGTTATTGGACTTACCAGATATGTTTCGGCCACTTTTGGAACTACTCAATGGCATACTGGCACTAAGAATACCTAAAGGGGAAAGGTGTTGCGTTTGTAATGTGATCAGTGCAGACAGATTCTGAATTTTTTGCAGAGCCCTGGAGCAGGCCTGGTAGTGCTAGATCTGAAAGCTGAAAGGGTCAGGATAAGGGTCATAACTTTTTATTCAGGTTTTTCTGCATTAATGGATTGCCCACATTCAGGAACCAGTTTGTTGGCTAACAGGTCGAAGGTCAAAGCATGGTTGTGATATGGAGTAACCAGCTGGTTGGTTTGTTTCAGACCATGGAAAGCCTTACTGAATTCTTTGTTCAGTCTTCATATATTTTACATTCTCCTGCATCAATATGCATTACGTACATAATCAAATACAGAAGACACAAATATGCTGTTCACTTGGAGACAATGTGAAGTAAGGGAGAGGAAATTGAAAATTAGGAGGGGGATTTAAAAGCAGGCAAGCTTTGATTGCCTCTATAGGCAAGTAAACACTCAATTTGTCAGCCTAGCACTGAAAAAAGCTTCCACAGGCTCTTTAACAGGACAAAAAGTATGGCCTTGTTTATTTACTTATATGTATGCACACATGGAGGAGAGTGGAGTTAATTGTATGACATTCAAATGATTCCTGTATTTGTGTCTGAGTTCATCTAGCAGTAAATGTTAAGGTCATTCCCAGTTTCAAAGATTTGTGCAAGACTAACCTTGCACTGAACTCAAGGCAATTGAAAAAGTTCAACACAAATGTTCTTCCCTGACATTGAAAGAACTTCAGGCAGGGAATTGGCAGACTTGAATCTATGCCCTTATTAAAGTCTATTTCTCCCACACGGCTTAGCTAGTTCAGCTTTTTTTTGCCAATCATAAAATATGTGCTTGAGGTGTAACTTCTTCCACCTTAGTGACACTGGCCTCTGCAAGAGGCTACTTCCACAGAGGTAGTGGGTTTTCATCTTCATAAGTAAAACCACAGATTTTAAAAAAGGAAATTAAAAAAAAAAAAAGAAACAATAAAACTGGTGTTAAATGGACACACACACAAAAGATAGTCAAGGAGCACATTTTTTTCTAAGACTGAGGGGAAAGGAAAAGAGATATAAGTGAATCTGCAGCCTGAACTTTCTTACTACCTGCTGAAAGCAGGTAATGAAGAAGAAAAGCAACCCAGGTTCCTTTCCTCCCTTGGTCTCTAATAGGCTTTAGATGTCTTTTTCACAGCTTTGGCATCTTACTCCAATATTTTGTCTGGCTGTGATGGGTTGACTTTGGCTGGACACCAGGTGCCCACCAAAGCCGCTCTATCACCTCCCCCTCCTCAGCTGGACAACAAAAGGCTGGTGGGTTGAGATAAGGACAGGGAAAGATCACTCACCAATTACCATCATGGGCAAAAACCATACTCAACTTGGAGAAATTAATTTAATTTATTACCAATCAAACCAGAGTAGGGTAATGAGAAATAAAACCAATTCTTAAGACACCTTCCCCCCACCCCTCCCTTCTCCCTGGGCTCAACTCCACTCCCAAATTTTTTCCACATCCTCCCCACCAGGAGGACGGGGAATGGGGTTTGGGGTCAGTTCCTCACATGCTGTCTCTGCTGCTCCTTCCTCCTCAGGGGGAGGACTCCTCACTCGTCCCCTGCTCCAGCGTGGGGTCACTCCCACAGGAGACAGTCCTCCACCAACTTCTCCAGCGTGGGTCCCTTCCC
>JANHGO010003318.1:0-27459 GCA_024606505.1 Aquila spilogaster | reverse complement strand
AGCAGGGTCCTGGCAGGACCTGCGGATCTGTGGAGAGAGGAGCCCACGCTGGAGCAGGTTTTCTGGCAGGACTTGTGGCCCCACAGGGGACCCATGCTGGAGCAGTCTGTGCCAGAAGGACTGCAGCCTGTGGAAGGGACCCATGCCAGGGAAGTTCGTGAAGAACTGCAGCCTGTGGGAAGGACTCACGTTGGAGAAGTTCATGGAGAACTGTCTCCCGTGGGAGGAACCCCACGCTGGAGTAGGGGAAGAGTGTGAGGAGTCCTGCCCCTGAGGAGGAAGGAGCGACAGAGACAACCTGTGATGAGAATGGATTGAGAGCAGCCCTGAGGAGAAGGACTTGGGGCTGTTGGTTGACGAGAAGCTCAGCGTGACCTGGCAATGTGTGCTTGCAGCCCAGAAAGCCAACCATATCCTGGGCTGCATCAAAAGCAGTGTGACCAGCAGGTCGAGGGAGGTGGTTCTCCCCATATACTCCACTCTCATGAGACCCTACCTGGAGTACTGCATTCAGCTCTGGGTGCCACAACATAAGAAGGACATGGACCTGTTGGAGTGAGTCCAGTGGAGGGCCACGAAGATGATCAGGGGGCTGGAGCAACTCTCCTATGAAGACAGGCTGAGAGAGTTGGGGTTGTTCAGCCTGGAGAAGAGAAGGCTCCGGGGACACCTTACATCAGCCTTCCAGTACCTAAAGGGGGCCTGCAAGAAAGCTGGAGAGGGACTTTTTACAAGTGATAGGACAAGGGTTAATGGCTTTAAACTGAAAGAGGGTGGATTTAGATTAGATGTAAGGAAGAAGTTCTTCACTGTGAGGGTGGTGAGGCACTGGAACAGGTTGCCCAGAGAAGTTGTGGATGCCCCATCCCTGGAGGTGTTCAAGGCCAGGTTGGATGGGGCTTTGAGCAACCTGGTCTAGTGGAAGGTGTCCCTGCTCATGGCAGGGGATTGGAACTAGATGATATTTAAGGTCCCTTCCAACCCCAACCATTCTATGATTCTATGATAACGGACCACAACCCCTATTCCCCGTCCCCCTGCGCCACTGTGGTTGTAGGAGGTAGGGAAAATCAGAGTAAAGTTAAGCCCAGGAAGAAGGAAGGGGTGGGGGGAAGGTGTTTTAGGATTTGGTTTTATTTCTCATTTTTCTACTCTAATTTGATTGGTAATAAATTAAACTTATTTCCCCAAGTTGAGTCTGTTTTGCCTGTGATGGTAATTGGTGAGTGATCTCTCCCTGTCCTTATCTCGACCCACGAGCTTTTTGTTATATTTTCTCTTCCCTGTCCAGCTGAGGAGGGGAGTGATAGAGCAGCTTTGGTGGGCACCTGGCATCCAGCCAGGGTCAACCCACCACAGTTAGCCACTCCTAGGTCCTCTGAATGATAAAGTTGTCATTCATTTATTTAAAATGACAATAGGAAGGAATGGTTTAACAGGGTTTTTACCCTTTTGTGGGACACATGGAATGGAGCCCAAGTTGCAGCACAATCTGGATATTGATCTCTCAGAGAGAGAGTTAATTTGTCAATGACTGTAATTTGCCAAGCTTTATGAATCATTCTTTTTCCTTTGGAGGAATATTTCTCTTCCAGATCTGTGCTATTACTTTTTTTTTTTTTTTTAATGCAATAAAGATAAAAAATGACATAAATTTCTGAAGTCTTTCATAGACATAGAAACAAGTACCGGACTGGTAAAAGAACATGGGACCAGAAGGCATACTGGCAGTCCTCTGTCCATCTCCTTGCTTTTAAGGGCACTGTGCCATGTAACGTTAGTTGTTAACCTGTCATGCTCCCCTTGGAAACGAGTAAATAGCTTTGCCCTCAGTCCTTCTATAAGAAGACAACTCCAAGAGCTCAGTACTTCCTCCCCTGAATCATATACCATTTACGTCCACATTAGTCTTCCTAACCCTGTTCTTTTCCCTGGGTGAATTCCCAAGAAGTGAAGCTGGCAGGTCTGGGGATCCAAGTCCCCTGACAGGGGTGGGCAGTGATACACAGTCAGGAACAGCATGTGGCTGGGCTGATGCTGGCAGAAGTGACGTGTGGACGTGCAACCACAGCTTTAGTCTCCTTTCTGCTTTCTCCTCCTCATTCCCCTATTTTATTAGCCTTTCTCTAGATGTTTTTTCATATGAATTCATCTTTCCTGAATAAACAGAACTGCACACAGTATTCCAGGTGAAATGTGAATTGCACGTGATGACATTAATATTTTCCTATCTCTGTTGCATATATGTTCCCTGATATGCTCTAGGAGCTGGCTTTTTTGCAGCTAAAACACAAATAGGTATTCTGTGATTGACTGACACAACCTGTACTTTCTCCTCTGTCATTTCCAATTTATAAGCTCCCAGCTCACAATCCAAATTCTTGTTACTAGTCCTCGGTTGTGTGACCTTCCATTTTTTACCGTAATCCATTTCAGCCCATTTCTTGTATTCCAGCACTGAAGGTCACCCAGTCCCTTCTGTAGGATATTTCAGGTCTTCTCCAGCATGGATTTATCTTGTGACAGGGGCGGAGATGTTGAGACAGGTGGGAAAGCTGAGCTCCAGTGGTGCCCACACATTCCTGCTCCGAAACATGTGGCTGAGGTTTGGCTCTGCAGCTCAGAGGGGACAAGAGTAACTACAACTGCACCCATTGATCCAAGCCACCAGAACGTACTGCTAGGTTCCTAAAGGAGCCCATAAAGGTGCTATAGTCACTACAGTCTGCACGGCTAGGTACGCTGAATTTATAGAAATTATCTTCACCTTGTGTTTTGACTAATACATGAATAATTTTTCAGTTATTAAAATTGGTGGGTAGATACTTGCATAGAAAATGTTCCCCTAAGCTGACACCAAGAAAGATTTTGAAGTGGCATTTGAATTGAGATAGGGAATATAATTTCTGGTAACCAAACCATTAAAAAAGATGAGATTTGTCCTGGATTGGGCTACATCCAAGTAGGGAACAATCCCTCTGGTTGTAAGAATAAATAGATTCCAGCCATGTAATCTGGTTACAGATTCACCCCTGGTGGGTACCTGAGTGGTCTTTATAAGGATAGTATTGTCAGGCAGCACTCAGGGATGCAAGAAGTAGTTATTGATTGACTTACCTATGCAAGTGAGTATCTCCACACTAATTTTTAGCTATATTTGAATATAATCAGATAGGTAAGTATTACTGAATTTTTGTTGTTATATTTGCTGACCGGGTTGGTCCCTTTTGATCTTTTTACGAGATCCTAGATTTAATTTTGTATCTCTAGCTCTGACAGCTGCTTGTTACAGTTTTATTCCAAGCACTTCCTTTTCTTTTATTTCCAAAGGTCCTGAAAATACTGATCTTTAAAAGCACCTACAATTCATAAGTCTATTGTCATGTCTGTAAAAACTAAGATAAACTTCAACCCTGATAGGTTGGTCTACATTTCTTTACATTTTCAAAGGTATATATTTGCAAAGAAAAGGTCCGGAAATCTATGTTATTAAAACCTGAAACTAACTACAATATTTTTCAGACCTTTGAATGAAGTTGAAGGGTTTTGATAGCTGTACATTTTTTATTTATGTTATGAGAAGCGACTACTCTAATTACAGCTCACAACTTCCATAAGAAAAAAGGTTGATGAACTGTAGAGTAGTCAAAGGGCAAATGTGACTGACTTTGACCAGTGAGTCAGCTCTTGTCCTGATGTAGACTGTCAGTGTGGAAAGAACAGAGAAATTTAGCAACCACAATCATTAGACATAACCTTCGGAGTCACGCAGCAACATTGGCTCGCATTCCCCGAAGCCCACATATTGCTGGTTTTAGAATGAAGAAATTGTAGATGAATGGTGATCTCATAAAATACCACTTTATTTTTGAGAGCTTTCACGATATATTGTTCAAAGAAATGCACGGAACTTTTTATACTAGTTTAATGCAGCACCACAATTAGAAACACTGTTTTGTGACATAGTATTGATGTTTGGCTGACATCAGGTAACTCTATCCCTTGCCTGAAAGTGAACATTGATAAGGACAATAAACAGACATGTGACTAGGTGCCTTCCTCCAAGTAATGATTTAGCAGTTACACAGTGTTTGATACAACATAATTTCACAAAACAGAAATGGATGCAAAGTAGATCAGATGGTGGCACTTGAATCTGCCTGTTCATCCATTATGACAAGATGAACTGCAGTGATGTAATTACATTATATTTTTGGTAACCATACTGAGACTGTAATGTTGCTAATGACCAGCAAATTGAGGGTCAATATGGAAAGAATGACAGTTTTAGGGCCAGAACTGATCATACTACTGTATGCAAATGCATGTGCTCTGGTTCATACATTTAAGGACTTGTATGCATGGTGCAGGTTTTCACTGAGGTGTGATGATGCTTTGTCTGAACTACAGCAAAATTTGGGTTAGGCTGTCATCCATATTAGATTTGCAGTGTTTTGTGCAGTTGCCGCAGCTGAGCTTCAATATATATCCATACCAGTTCCCGGCTAGAATGCACACAAAAAATAAAGCACACACTTGAGGTTGAAGTTTTAAAATGGGTAGATGCACTTACAGTAATTTTCAACTTCACTGAAAGCACCGCAGTTAATACCTCTTCACCTCCACATCTGAGAGGCAGAGATTTTCTTGAACTCCAATTACATAGCCTCCCTACCATATAATCAGTATTCAGGGTGATTCTTGTCGCTAAGATTCAGTTCCCCTACTCTTACCTTGCCTTTATTCTTACAGGCATTAAAAAAAAAAAAAAAAAGACAGAAGTGTTTAACAGTCTGCAGTTATTTAGGACCAGGCTCAGCTGCCTACACACAGGTGTGCATTTACCTGAAATTACCCAGCATTTACCTGAGAATTTGGACTTTAGCAGCTGTGCCAGAAGGATTTGGGTTTCCCATAGGTCCTGTGTCATTTCTGTCAGCCCCATGTCCATGTTCAAGATACTTAGGACACCTCAAAAGGGACTGGATGCCTCCAAATAAGCAGCTGAGCCATGCCTATGGTGTCCACAGGGTGTGGTGTCTAGGCTACCACTGTACTCAGAGAAGGTTTATGGTGAAAGTCATGCCTAAAAATAGTTTTATTCTACCATTTTAGATATGGTGAGGGATTTCCAGTTGCTGCCCCAGGAGGGTACTCTGCCAAAAGTTCTGTGTCATATCTACCAGCCCTGTGAGGATGTCTCAGATTCACGAGGACCTCTGAAATGGCCATAGGTGCCTTTCTTTAGGCAACTGAATTTCACCTAGCACATCTATTTTAGAGTAAGCCAAATAGCTCTCTAGTTTCTATAGACTACACCTGTACTGACTGTAAAGGGAGCTCAGACACCTAGGACAGGAGTCAGTTGTCTGAAAAGAGGTGTCTGGTCACATTTGAGACACCCTTGGCATGCACACAGGGCTGGCAGGAGTGACACAGGACCCATGGGAGACCCACGCACCTCTGGAACAGCAGCTCAGTCTTCCAACCCACAGACAGTTCAAATGGCACCGGACATTGACGTTTAGACTGAGCTGGATCGAGCTCCTAGCTTAGGTGGAGGTACCTACACATAGACACTGACATATAGATCTGATCTCCAACTGAATCCCACCCTACAAGCAAAATTTAACTGCCTGAGCGTGAGACTGCTGTCACTTGAGGTAACCTGGGTTTTCTTTGTCTCCAGCTGCCAATCCAGCCTGGGCTTCCCATGACTTGTGTGTCATACCTGTCAGCCCTGTAAGCTTTCTTAGATACCTCGGGGCATCACAGGTGACTCTTGGTGCCTAACTTGAGTGACTGAATGGTACTGAGCCCTTGGTGTTGAACCTTTTTTTCCTTCAGTCTATAAAAATCACCAGCTTTTTCCTTAATCTTACATCTGTCCTTTCCAAGTCCCTGTCCCTCGCTACACACCAGCAACAAGTTGAAATGAAATTTTACAGTTAAGTTCTACAGATATTTTCACCTTTTAGGTCCTAGTCTTAGTGATCTACATCTGGACCACTATGATGCATCTAGGAAGGGAAAAATACAAAACAAAATATCCCCCATTACAAGATCAGTGAATCCTCACAGGAAAAAAAAAAAAAATTAAAAAAATTCCCTATTCCTCGAATTGCTAACCCGCTCAGCAGAGAGAAGTGGAGAAATCTCTCCCTCCTGTGATTTTGACAAGCAGTCTTGATAAAGGAGAAGGCTTTTAAGGCAATGAGCCAGGGTATCCTTTTCCTCTTTCCACTGAAGATCTCAGGCAAAATATTTTGCTTCTCTATGCAAAAATCTCTTCTTCCATGCACTGAGATAAGGCATAAGCTTTTATTCTTACCAACTAACTCCACACGAGTTACCAATCTGCAAAGCTACCTAAAAAATATCCCTTAACTGGTATCAAAAAGAAGCAAGTGGTAGAGATGGAGACATGTAAGATAGTGTATTAAGGACAGTCAGTATTTTAGAGGTTCATAACTTAACCATAAAAACTTGCTCCAGGCTGAAACTTGGCATGGAAGGCTGCCATATTTGTAAGTAGGTTATTTAATTTTAGGTTACATTACTAATACAGTAATGCATTGTGAGCTGTTATATTTATTAACCTGCATTGATTTTTTTTTCCTTAAAAAAAGACAAAAATACTTTTTTTCTGAACAGGTGGAAAGGGGATAGATGAAGCTAGAATTTGCCTTCCCATGTGTCAGCTTAAAGGAGGAAATAGGAGGTAAAGACTTATTTCTTTCATACAGAAATAAAGGAAAAGCCAGCAAGTATTTGTTTTCACATCTGGTTCTGGGACATTGTAAATGCATAATGACCCTTTTAACTTTGTATTATTGATAAATTTAGAGTTCTGTAGGCAGAATTATCTGCATAAAAAAGCTCAAACCTTGTTTTCAAATGATGTGGAATATCAGGATCCACTATTAATTTTTTCAAGATTTTTTATCTTGGGGAAAAAAAAAAAAGATATTTTTGAGAAGACACCAAAAGAAGTATGAGGAAATAGGGGCTTCTAATGACATCAAAGTGATCTTTAAATCCTTAAAAATCTCAGTTTTGGATTACTTACTGGATGATATTGAAATACAACATCTACAGCAGATTTCTGAGGAAGGAAAAAAGAATACAGAAATAGATTTTTCTGGGACTTGTGTAGAGTTCTCTAAATATTCAATCCCCGTCCAAAACGCCGGCCAACTGCCTCTCTTAAAGATTTGGCTGGTGCAGAAGCCTTGCCAGAGTGTAATTTTGGTGAAATTTCTGTCACTGCTCCCTGTCATGAATATTTATTTACTTCCCAATGGAAATCATTGCTCATCTGAAAGGGAGTTAACAGTTCTTAATAGCCCTTTCTGATTTGATTGATGTTTTTGTCACTTCCTCCAGTAAATAGGTTTCTATTAGCATACCAAATATGCTATCTGTCCTTTTGCTTCTGCAGGCATTTAACTGACCACTTACTTAAGATTTAAATATCCCACCTAGGGGTTTTCTGTCAGTTCAGGGTCCATTTTTCCACGCTAGTGGGTGAAGGACTTTTTGCTGTGAGCTTGGCTACCGTTTCTGACCTTACACAGCAACGACATCGGGTCAGTTCAGACTGGCTATTTGGAGGAACTCTGTAAAATCGGCAGAAATTTGTCCATACCTTAAACTACAGACTGTGAGGAGGATAATATTAGTAGGTGAATGATGTTCAGGGACATGTAATCATATATTTGTATTTCAATTGTCTAAACATATAACGGGATGATCTTTCATAGGCAGAACAGAGGCTGGAATAGGTTTTTCATGGAAATATGCCCCGAAGTCATATATCATTTATGTGCCACATGCTAAATTTGAAAAAGAAGTGTTCAGAGCTAGCAATGTAGCATTGCTGCTAAGGAATAAACTCTTTCCATTATTATCCACTGTTTTCAGGGCTGCAGGCTCCTGGTTAAAAAAAAAAAGCCTCAATGTTTCTCAAGTGTTTTTAATACTGCAAATAATGTAAATTTTTTGTATCAGAGTTGGCATAATGGATTTGACATTTGGGCCTTTTCCCTGTAAAACACTTGGGGGATTTTTTTTGTGGCCCAAACATGTAAATTGTTGCTTATGTGTTAAGCAGATGGATCTTATGGATGCTCTGGACAAACCAAAGTGAAAGACTTTCTTTTTTTATTAGTGTGAGTAGTTTGAGGGGGAGGGAGGGCTTACAGCAACAAGTGGTTTAAAGTGCAGTTGCCTACTATTTCATGTAAATATTACTATTATGCTGTAAATCTGCATTCTAGTGACAATAAAAGAATGGAGGAAAATGTTTTATAGAAACATAAAATAGGATATATGATTGTTGGAGACACTAATTTTTTTAATTGTTCTTAATAATTTTCTGACTCAGGAATTCATTGAGGCATTGCTTGATTGCAAGCAGAGGCCTGGTTCTTCTCTGTGAGGAACATATAGCGCAAGATGCAAGAAAAAAACCAAATGTCTTTTGAAGGGCTCTAGTGGAAAGCAGGTATCTAAATCCAAGGAAAGGCAGCAAAAGACCACTGTCTAGTGCTTGAAAGCCTATGTGTAGCCAAGCACATACCAACAGTCTCCTAGGCGTCCTTGCTTCATAAGGGCCAAAGGTGCTACCGTGTTGGCTGAACTGAGAGCCTGGTTCATAATGGAGGGGTTCATAGTTAACATTCCCAAGTCTATTTTCATCAAATCCCTCACAGTATAAATCTCTTCTTTGAGCTAGTCTTAATCTAAATGAATAACTAGGAGAATATAATGGGATACTTTATGAGCAATGGAACACCAACTTCACTGCAGCGCAGCTAATATAAGGAGAAAAAAGACTGTAGGTAGTTCCATTTCTTCCTGGAAGTGGCAGAAGCGTTTATAATTTTGATCAGGTGTTTTTAAGCTGTTGTGATTTAGTATTACAATGGAAGCAAGAATAACATGAATTTCATGTAACAGGATGAGAAATTAGCCTCAGTCCTGAAAATTATATGCATACTACTGTGATATACATACTGTTGCCCCTCACTCCAGGTTAGACCACATCAGCTACCTCTCTCTAAGATAATTTCTTGTGAAGAGGGATGAGTTTACTGTGGAAAAAGAGGAGACGTAGTCCTTGGCAGCTAGCACTGCCCGATTTCATACTCCCCCTATTTATAGTTGCGTCCAGCGCCACACATGGTCTTGATCAATTAAGCAGAGAAATTTTCATAAAATAAACTCTCCCCAGATAGGCAAAGACCTTCAGTTTTGTCTTTTATTAATTCTGCATTTGTTTAAGACACATAAAGGCATTACATTCACTATTAATATGGTACTTATTCTGTTAGGCTGGATTACCAAATTGCCTGAGTTAACCTTGGGCAATTGAGTACTGCTAACATCAATGGCTACTGGCAATTTTCATTGTCAGTGTCCTCCTAGGCTCATATTGGTCTGAAATACTGTGTTTGCTAAATCAAGCCTTTAAGTACGTTATGGTCTGATACTTTTTGTTCAATTATGAAAATTTAAAAATGTACATCTATCATACCCTTTTAGCAGAAGGAGAAACAATCTTTGGTAGTTTACAGCCGTACCAAATTTCAGTGCAGTATGGTATTATTTGGCTAATATAAAAACAGGAAACACCAAATAGTCCTTCACTGTACCAATGCTACAGCAGCACTGTAATATCATCTGCATTTTAGCTGTTTTCCAGTGGAAAAACTAGCAAGCAGTACTTAGGCTAAAATATAAGCCTATCAATTTTACATAAAATATTGATAAGGAATAAACACTTAGTATCCCTGGTGTGAATTCACTGGACTTCACGAAACCCTAATATATGGATTAAGAAAAGTTAACATAATCCTTTTATGGGAACTAAAATCAATTACATGTCAGCTTTGTAGTATTATAAATGTATTTAGTCAGCATAGAATTTTTCCAGCAGCGCTCGTTGCAGATTGAAATTGACTAACCAGATGTTAAATATTAAATAGAACTAATCAAAGTATGGTTCAAGAGATTTTAAAAACAATGATCAAAGAGAGCTATTTATTACCTGATTCATGTTTCTACTCAAACACTGCTCCTATGATGTTATATCTACCTGAATTTAGTTTGCTGCAAGCTCTTAATTTTTTTCAGTTTAACATGAATGAGAAATATAATTCAATAAAAGTATGTTAATGCAGTACCATAGACAGAAAGGCACAAAACTCATGGAATTACAAGCAAAATTTGCTGGAGCAAGGTGTATCTTAGGAATAAAATGAACCTTAGGCCTGATCTGAAGATGACCAAATGTAGAGATATTCTTTCTATTGACTACACAGGGTTTAATTTAGGCCCATTGTATAAAAAGTAGGGTTTATATTACTTACATGGTGAATTTCATGCATAAGTAAGTTAAGCAATATAGTAATAATAGTAAGAATAGCTTCTGACTCTGATGTGCAAGCAGGAGGGGCCCAGTCTTTGCAAAAGAAAATCATTGGTTATGCTTAACTGCAGAATTGTTTGAACATAGAATATGTATGTTTGGGCTCCTAAATCCACAAGAAGTCACACAATTCACCTTTTTTTTCAGGGGGGCTGAGCACGTCCCAGTCCCACTGAAGCCAAGAGAAGTGCAGGTGAGGGGCTGGCTGCTACCCCCACCTCGCACCGTGCAAGGACGAAGGAGCTCTCCGTGCAGTCAAAGAGCAACATTTAAAATGGATCAAAGGAAATGTTCTTTTACACAATGCATAATTAATATGTGAAACTCATTATCATAAGAGATGATGGGGGCCAAGGGCCTGGTATTCGTTGCAGGAATGTAGCTTAAAAGCGTAGTTGCACAAAATCTCTGTGTGCACTGTTGTGTTTGATAAAATAATTTTAGAGTGTCTGTCCCTACCCATTTTATAGCTTAAGGTATAAGTCATCAGAGATGGCAGAAAAACTTGCTTTCCAGAGGAAATTTTGTAACTGTCTGTTAGTGAGTTTATGTCTTGATTTAACCAGCAGTAGATGCTATCAAAGGCAGATGACTCAACAGATGGAATATTGTGCTGATTGCGTGTGGCTTCTCCTGCGCTGTAATGATGGGCTGCTCCCTGGTCTCCTCACACAGTCACAAACACCACATCAGGAAAAATCACAGTGAATATCAAGCAATTATCTGTCACTTTTTGGTTTTGGTGCCTCTTTCCCCTTTGAAACACAGCAGTGAGTTAGGAATGCGGCACTGAGCATAATCCTCCAGGTCCGTAGCCAAAGGCGCTTTGTGTTGCTGAGGAGGAAAATGACTCACGGATCCCTAAAGTCTCTCTCTTCCTTCTTTTGTATTACAGAGAGCCAGCTGGGCACCTACCCTGGGGAGACTGCGGCAGAGCCGATAGCTCTGTCAGCAGCTGAGGGACAGATGCAGATCCCAGACCAGAGCAAGGACTCCAGCCCTCGGACGTGGAGGGCAGCAGGACCTGGGTTCAGCCAGATCCTTGCGGTGGGGCTGCAGTGTAGCGAGCATGCCAAGATGCACCTCTGGGCTTCCAGTCGATAAAGCTCGGTTTGGTTAAAATATATTATAGTAATAGCCCGAAAAAAATCATTCTGTCCTTAGAGAGTATATCCAGTGGCCCTGCTTAAAGTAAAAGATCTGAAAATAAACATCTCTCTCCACATTGTGTCTTTCTGGGCTGATTCTTTATTTTCCCCATCCTGGCTTTCCAGAGTGGCAAGATTCATTTCCTGGTAAAGCTACTCAAACTCCATGCAACCCCTCTGATCACAGGAAAAAAAATCTCCTGCTTTGTCACCCCTAAGGCTTGGCTGCGTCTTCCCCCCCTCCCTGCTGCAACCAGTCCTTTGCTCCTTCAGGACCCTCCCAGCCCACGCTGCGTGTACCTACGTCTTCACATCTTCATCTCCTTCAAAAACTTCCCCAGGGAAGAAATCTCATTCTCACGAAAGGTGCAGCCCCTTCTTTCTTGAAGTTTCACCTCTGCCAGAGTGGAGATGCCAGAACAAAATGAACAGGCAGCCTTCCTTTCTGCTGCTCAGGCACATCTTTTGTAACAGAAAAAAAGAAAAAAAAAATACACACACACACACACACACACACACACATATGTTCTTTGTAGATGTATGCACATGTATGCACATACATATATGTACAAATAAACACAAACAAAAGTAAGCAGAGACAGAGCAAATAAAACACTATACCGCTTCTCACAAAGATGCACTTTTCATCCAACACGAGGTGTTATGAAGGTAACTAAAAAGCACAATTGATGGCCAACGGTCCCTACCTAAATGGGAAAATTTGTGGAAGATGTATGGAGTCAAGTACAGTTTTCATGAATAAAAATTTTTCTCTAATCCTGTTCTGACAAACTTCCAAAGTCCTTTGCTGAATTGCTGCTTCTCCAACAAACAAGCTATATAACCAGGCAGAGGCATAGAAAATTACAGCTTCATGATTCAGCTCTGCCAAAGTTATGAGCAGCTGAAAACTGTTGTATTTATGGAAAATGCTAAGCATCTTTAATTCTAGGTGGCACTACTTTTGCCACTAGCGCAGCAGTTCTCTAGCTACCCTTGCACTGAAAAGTATTTACAATTTTCGGTCTTCATTATTAGCCAGAAAATAATTTATCTTCTGAGTAAAGGATTATTTTAGACCGAGTTTTATGGTCGTGCAGATTAAATAGGCTTTTTTGTGTGTTATTCTCTCTTTTAGAGTTTGAAAATAATATTAAGTAATGGATTTTTTTCAAATACTGTGATAAACCTACTTAGTCAAACCTGGGTACTCCTTGGGAGGTAAAAAGCAAACTAACCACTATTCCTAAAAGCTACAAAATTGTTTACTTTTATTACCCTTGCACAAAAAAGGCCCCAAAGCCTCAGAGCTATGATTCTCCAAATCACTGCTTTCTAAGCTTGACTGATTGATTTAAAAGCTTGCAAGAGATTTATAATGATTCACTGTGTAAGCCACTGATTTTATATTTAAGTCAGAAGACTGCTTTTAAATGACAGAAAACTTTAGACCTAACATTGGACTCAGCAGGTGATCCACTGTTTGCTCAGAATTTAAAATGGCAGCATTTTGCTGGCACAAGTGTTTGAAGTGGAGTTTTGAAGCACACGCACAATGCATTTTATCTAAGATTATTGCAGAAAGCATTGAAATCTATGCCAGAATTTTCAAAGCTCCCCCTCTCTGTGTTTAACGTGGTAGGTATGCAAATAACTGGATGATCCGTATTTTTCCACAGGTATTGTCAAAGATAATTTTTAGCACCTGTCTTTTGAGATTCTGTACAGATGGCCAGAATTTGAAACAAGATTAATTACTCCAGTAATTTGGTGTTGGTCTAGGAGCAGAATTAGTTTCATAGGCTGGTCGACTGTGAGGTAAAGAAACAAAAGGAGGCTCTGCTGTACGGTGGATGTAACAAACCACGTACACCCTAGTACTCATGAGTTAGTGAAAACAGAAAAGAGTAGAGGAGGAAGGAATGAGGGAAGAGAGAAGTCCTGTAAGGCAGGCTCAAGGAATTCTTTAAAATAATTTTAAAAATATTATCCTGGGGTGTAAAATCATGATGATGGCTTTAAACCAGTTTGCAAAATGAATGGAAATAGGTAGAAATGCCACATATTTTTGTGATTAAAGCCTGAATTTTCTATTTTACATTCATCTGACTATGGAACATGACCTATGACCACAGGGAGGTACAAAGCAAGCTATCCAGAATGCATTTCAGCACCTTCCCTGGCTTTTGCCTCCTGCATGGTGTGTGTAGGGCAGATACCTAGATGAGCACGCTGCTTTGCAGGTGCATGGACACGTATCCTCAGGAGGCTTAGGAGGGAGGTCATTGCTTCATTTCTTCTAAGGCTGAATCCAAGACACAGTGACTGACATCAACCGTTCTGTAGGGTGAGATCAGTTAGACAAGACAGTAAATTTGTCGAGGTCACTATAGGTTCTAGCCACAAGGAATAGCAAACTTGCTGGGGATAGCTTGTCAAAAAGACTTCTCCCATGTTCTGGGATTTATAGGAGAAGTTAATGTGCTAGGTAGCCTGCATTTGGGGAGATTCAGGTCCACATCTCAGGTGTCCCCCCTCTTGATCAGGAAGACAAGAAAATATTTGGTGTCAACACTCAGTTCAAAAAGGAGTTACCAGCAGTAACCCCTATTGACTGTCCACCTGCCTCTTATATTCATGAAAGTGAATATTGGCATCACTGCCAGCCTGGCATGAAAAGGCACCTTGAACCACACTAATATAACGAATCTGGCACCAAACACCCAAACTTTTCCATATTACTTCTACAGGATATTCTGCCGATTCTTCCCCATCGCTCTGCAGGCAGAGAGCTTGCCCCTGAGGTCCCAGTGTCTGCAGTTGCGGGTCAAGTGAATTTGTGCCAGAACCTCTCTGTTTAGGGACCCCATCACAGGCATTTGCTTCATATTTCTTTACCCAAGATACATAAAAGCAAGCTAGGGATTGTCTTCTAGATTTAGGGCTGGAAGTGTAGGACGGAATGTTAAGCCATACACTAATTTCAAAAGAAGGTTTAAATGTTTTCAATAAACTTTTTGCCGAAAGTAATGTGATTTGTGAATAATTAGTGGATGAGGTCTTTTACAGACAGTAAAAGTCTGGGGATATGGACTTCTCGAGATGCACATCTGTATGTGGTGTACCACTTCTTCCACTTAGATGACTGTCTCTGTACAGAGGAACATTTTTTAGATTTTGCTAAGAACAGCAAAAAAAGAGATTCCCTGTAATATCGATCCCGTCACAACAGATCACACATGCTTGGGAATGATAATACAGCTGTACAGAAGCATGCCCTACCCAAAAGTATGTCCCTTGGTAATTGTGACAAATAGAGAAACACTGTTTTATTGCTTTACATATCAAAGTGCTACTTATTTTCTATTTTTCTGACACAAAGATTGAGGATCAGGGTCTTGGTTTTGGTTTCATTTATCATGTAAGCTTATTGCAAGACAATAAAGTCAGGCTGCCTTTCTGTTAGTTAACAGCAGCTACTTGCTGACACATTTGCTCAGGTAATTTCAGGTCCAGTGCCTTCGTAAGCTTTAAAAGATGAAATTGGCACCTTCTGTTCACTTTTAGCCGGGTATAACCACTCACCCTCAATATTCATGCTATAAGTGAGGCAGGGCAGGAATTATCTACTGCCTTCCAGTTGAAGTTTGCAGCAAACAATATAATATTCATCTGGCCCGTAGCAAGGCAACAGGTCTCTGTAGCCTAAGAGGTACAGACTGACACACTGTAAACAGACTTAGAAGGGAAGGGCCTAGTTGTGATTCCCTGTGCATCACTGAAAATGAGTCTTTAAATCAAAATGTGTGAACAAAGTGATGAGAGCAAGAACGAGAGTTCTGGACCAAGCCATAGGAGAGAGGTCCTCAGCTGGATGAGCCCACGAGTAGGTGGAGGAGCGCTCCTGTGCTACCTGTTTCTTGTATTTAATTCCTCAGCAGATGGCAAAATCCTATCCATAGCCACCTATTTATTATTGAGTATTTTTTCTTGCTGATTTAACAGATTATAATTTTTTTTCCCAACTGTTCTTTTCTGTAATCCAGCCCTGAAAACATCATAGAAAGATCTTAGTCTTATTATGGCCATTTTGTGACTTGATGTCCCTGGCATCTCATTTTTACTTGTGGTATCTTCCAGCTTGTAAGTAACTGATATACGTTTAGTTCTCCGTTTGCCTTATTCTGAGAATCTGGTGTAACTGCACAGCCTATTAATCTCCCTACAAATTGACTGCCATATCTTTTTCTTTAGAAAGCAGATTTTAGCCCTTTTATCCCCTTTTAACCCAGGGAGTAATATTTTATATTTAAAACTTAATGAAAGCTTAGATTAAAATACTTCTGGAAAATCTGAAGAAAATGGAATATTTTTTTTTTCTAAATTCAAAAGCTTTGTATTTTCTGAAATGTTTATGAAATGTCTTCTGCCTGTGCCCCTGCATCCCAAAAGCAAGCTGATGCTATGACTTGTTAGTTCTCCATTATATATATTTATTTGGAAAAAACCCAAACCACTGTGAAAATTATCTATATTAACTGTTTCTTGTTGATGGTTTTTCCTTTTTCTTGTTTAATGTTGCATGTCTGATAGAAGAGATGTCTGAAACAACAATTCAGGACCTGTCATCATTTCAATCAATTTTTTAATCTTTTTTTTGTTTGGGAAGTATTTGAGACAGGAAGCCAGTCTTCTTATGTGTCTGATGTAATTCTCCTACAGTCACTTCCCAATCCTCACTGGTTTTTGAACACTATGGCAATACACACAATACAAAGCATTTTTTTAATTACAATTCAAGATTCAGGTCACAAATGATTTGCATTATAGCTGTTAGCATAGGCTAGATTTATAGCAAACACATTAAAATAATTAGCATTATTCTTAAATATGAGTCAGTATAATTGAAAGTGACAGATACTAAGTTGATGAAGGTAATAAAAAAACCTTAATCTAGTTGAGAGTGGCTGAGCAATAAAAAATATACCTTTGCAGAGAGCAAATGTTTCATGCCAGTGAGTCTGCAGAGAAAGTGTGTCCTGGGTGTATTCACTCTGGGCAGACGCTGCCACTCCTGCGCCTGCCCGGGTTAAGTCCAGGCTCCCTCTGAGCTGACCCAGCCTTTCTATATTTTTGGATCCTCAGGAAAAATGATGGCACAGAGCTGCTCAAAAGGCTCTATCCTTGCAGCGTCTTGGATCAATACCTGTTTTCAGTGAGCTTTGAGGCACACCGCGAGCTACAGGGCAGGAGAGGGAATAAAGCTGAGTTGTCAGTTACTTGAGGATAGGGAGACCTGTGATAGATGGCATCTGGTTTATGCGTTTGCTTGCTAGTTTTTCATCAATGTATGTCGTCTTCCTTTTAAAGAGGTAGCCAAGGAAGGCAGCCAAAGGAAGGCACCTCTTCCCTTTATTTTGGTGGATGCATGGGAGTTGTGGGAAACTGTGTAAAGAACGGGGAGAGCTTGGCTCATCCTTGGGAGCGAGTCGTGGGAAAACTTTCCCGGGTGCCGCCGCGGGCAGGCAGGGAGCGAGAGGCACTCGGGGAGGGAGCCCGCGGGGTGCTGGGGGTGGCGAGTGCCCACGGGGAGCGGGAGGCTGACATGCAGCCAGAGCACCGAAGCAGGGACCTCCCCCCACCCCGCCAGCTTCTCCCAAGGGCCTGGGAAGACACACGGAGCTTGCTGCAATAGGAAGGCTGTTGGACAAAGTACGAGCCTGAAGAAAATAATGCATACTGCCAGTGGGCAAGGAGGTTGGAGGTTTATCAAGCCTTTCATTTCTATTCTCTGTCATATTCAGTGTTTTTATTTCAAAAAAAACCAATAGAGCCTGGGTTTAGAATTTAAAAACCTTTTTTTTTGAGGTGGAAGAAAAGAGCTTACGAAGATTCACCCAAAAGGCTCTGGCTGAGTTGGGGTCCTGTTGCAGGGCTGCATTAGTAAGGAGGGGCAGATTTGTCAGCATCTTTTTTGTTTTAATGAAAGACTTGTATTTATGTGAATGTTTATGTGCAGTCTTGCTGCACAGTAGCTTCACACAGAATACGCCAAGACAGGACTTTGGGTGCATAAATAGCATTGTGTGTAAAATTCTGTTAATGTCACTATCCCATCCTATTGTCCTGTCTACATCATCCTTTCTTGCTGCATGGACCTCCTTTCCCAAAGACAGCAGTGTATTCACACTGCCACCTGGAGAGGTGCAGTACAGATCAGGTTCTGAGCTGGATCACCCCGCATAAAGCGTGAGTAGGGACAGGTGACAGCCACATCTTAATCTTAGCATGAAATAGAAAAATGAGGCAGAGTCCAGACTTGCTTTCTGCCTGCTGGTTGTTTTGCTTTAACTTAAATAACAACAAGCATAAAGAGTGTGCCAGTGTTTTTGCTTCTCAGCTGGACTGCATCTGTTCTTTCTAGATTTCAGAGACTCAAAAAATTACCCAAATGCCTCGGCACGGGGCTGGTGTAAATACACCGTGGTTGATCTAGCGCGGTCGAAGAGCTCAAGATCCAAACGCCTGAGAGCAAGGAGAATTGCTGTGGGAGTCTTTCATATCTGTGTAGATGTTAGAGGCTGATACGGAGTGGCATGAGCCGGGAACTAGCGCAGCCGTAAGGAAACGGGCCCGCGGAGACCGTGCCGGCTTCTCTCACCTGCGCAGAGGTATGAGCACTTGGAGCAGATGAGGACTGGGAGGTTTGAGAACTGCTTGCCCGGTATGATCAAACACAGAACAGAAATCACTCACACCTCTACCGTGTTTTACGTGCACCTGAAAAGTCTGGAAGGAACTCTGTTAACTGTAGCTAAGTTTCAGTGATAAGGAAGTGTAACTATAGTTCTAAGATCAATCAAAAATATGCATGAAGGAGTGTGGAGACAAGCGAGTCATTGTAATTACAAGGATAGGTTATGGCTTCCTTCAACAGTTGAGAAACCCGGTCTGTGGGATTTGAACAGTTAATGAAAAACACAGACACGAGCTGTGGGTCTGTGTAAGACATGGTTTTGAGATCCGTTTCAATGTATTTTCAGCAGTATAGAAAATAAAAATTGGTGAATTTTGAAGGTGAAATTTAATCTTAAATTCCGGTTCTTTTTGCTGCATGATGTCACCATAACCCCTAGGTGGTATTCAAACTTTATAAATCAAATTTGTCTGTTATTTATTCTATTTGTCATGCATTTGATGTGTAGTGCAATTTTCAGAGATTAAAATGATATATCCCTAATTCTTGGATGCTCTTTGATCATGTTTATTCCTTTACTCCTTTAAACATTGCTGAATAATTGTATATGCATTCACTGGCTGACAAGTACATTCCCTGTTTGATGGGCTAATTATGGAGAGACACTAGTCTCTTCATACTTAAGTTTGTAACTAGCTTTGAGCTGTAAGGCCAGTTTTGATCTCTCTTCTAACTATGCTAGAATAAATCCATGCAGTAGAAACTTAAGATGTATGGTATAGTTGGAGAAAATTTTGTGGAGTTTTGTGGTTAACTTTATGTTGCACCAGACATAATTTAATATTTTACTGTTAGAAAATTCTTTTCTATCTCGTTGACCTCTCAGAAATATTGCTTATCTCTGTGCTGGGAAAGTATGTCACATGAATTTTGATACTACTGGATATGTTTAGCCCGATTCTGAATGAATTTGGGAGAGCCTGTTAAATATGTCAATCATAGAGAGGGGAATTCCAGCATTTCACTAGTAATCTTCGGAGGATTTTGTACAAGTTTCTGCTAGGCTCCAAAGGAAAGCAAGCACCCAGGCTCCACAAGGTGGGTTATTCTCCAGCACGACCTCTCTGTCTGTGTATGGAGTTATACCTCACAGCTCTGTGGAAAAGAAAAGCTGAATAAACCTTCCAGAAATTAGTTCCGAATAGCAGTGTCACAGAAAACCCTTCAACATCCCCTGAAATTCCAAAAGAAAAGTGTTATTAAGGCACAGCTGTGTGAGCAGAGCCAGCCCCGAGTATGTACCTGGTAAGAGACGTGCCACTTGGCTAAATGAGGATGCTGTAGCTGTACTTAACAGCTGCTAATCTCCCTGGAGTAAAACCAGCTAATGTTGCTGGCAAAGTTGGATCTCACCTGGGAATAATAACTTCTAATGTGGTATACAGTAACAGCCATACTTCCTCTGATCCGTCACAAGGGACTCTGCTGGGACAGGAGACACAGCGAGATGTGAACCATTTAAGGTGCAGAAACCTATTCCCTCTGCTGCTATATATATTTATATGCTCAGAATTCACCTGCTGGTGTCCTACCGGGTTCCAGAGCCCCTGGGGCCCTTCCAAACTCTCACGCAGCAGAGCTGCCCGAGGTTGCAGGAACGCTCAATTACATACCAACAAAACCAGACCTGCTGGACACTGAGTAGAAGGCAGAAAAAACCCAAACTACACAGAGCAGTTTGTTGGTATGGGAAAAATCCTTCCCATCCCTCACACCTGGCAATCAGCCTTTCCATCTGCAACACAAGCAAGCCGGCAATTAGATGCAGGGAGAGGCTGGAGCAGGCAATTGTAAGCAGCAAACCTTCCGAGGATAGGGGCTCCTGTCAGGAAACTCACTGAAGGGGAACCGGTTACTGGCCCAATTACAGGGTAAAGCTGTTTCTGGGAACTTTCATCTCAGCCTAACATTGTTATTCTGGTATTGCACGAGCCTCCGCTTCCACTCGAAATCTGTGTTGCTCTGTTACCTGGTGGAAGGGTCATCTTTATTTTGTGCTAATATACTTATAACTGATGCCATTTAACTATCAGTACAATTACATATACACATATGGTAAATATGTGTGTTTATATGCATATATAGAATATATATATATATATATATCTATAAAGCTCTGTACCAGGGTAATCTCTTTTCATTCTGTAAGGAGGGAAGCTGTGCTGGTATACACATACACATAGGTATATATTCCGATTGCATTCATGCTGAGGTGGGGGCTAGACTAGAAACTTTGGCTTGTATTTTCTGCTGGCCAGAATGTGATTTTACTTGTCATAGTATTTCCATTTTGACAGAAGGTGAAGTGTAGAGGGAGTGACAACAGTAAAGGAAAAAAACCCCTGCTTTCACTAGTAGAGCTCCTGGCTTAAGAAGTTTTACCAAGCAAAGCACTCTTTTGTCAGCATAAGCTCTGTTTATACTGGAAAGGCTTAGTGGAATAAAAAACCAAACCATACACGATCTGGAAACCTCACCAGGGGTTGCAGCACTTCTGTTAGTGTACCTTTTCTGGGCAGAGAAAACCCTAGTGCGGTATTCTTTCATGCCTCTGGATAGGAAGGTTTAATGAAGAGGAGGTGTGTATGGGTCTGTTGGTTTGGCACCAAATAAACACCTACCTAATTATCCTTAATATAGTTTTCCTCATTCTTTTAACCATTTTTGTGTCAAAGTATGTAGTTTATTCCACAGACTTTCTAGCTGCTTTCTACTACCCTGTTTGCAGACCCCATTGTTCTTTTTCTAGGAGAGCAAATATGAAAAAAAAAATAAATTCAGTTTTCCAAGTTGCAATGTCATTCTGACACAATGTTCATTAATACAGAGTGTGGTGGTGTGGTAAGAGCTATTAATTCAATTTCTTCCTCATGGTCTTTTTTTCTTTTCCCAGAGAAGCTCAGTCTGTTTCATCTTTTGAAAGTCTAATAAGTATTTTGAACAGGTTAGAACCATAAATCTAGTATTGCTAAATCCTACAGAAAAAAATTGCTTATGAAATATATTGATTACAACTGATAATGATTTTTTCCCCTCTCTCTTCACTGGAGGCAAATAAATAACTATGGAAGTACAATGGAATTGTCATGGCTGGAGCTTTTGCTTTAGTACATTACAGAAGCCTGTGAATACCCTCCGCAATAAGCCCTATTTTTCAGCGTGATGAAGTTCATTGTCTGTGCTTCTAAGTTCTTACTGAATTTGATAGTAATGCGAGTGATTAACAATTACATGTCCTCAGAATTCCTGATTTGTTTCCTGTGTCAGGGCTGCGAGTCTATTAAGAAGCGATTAGGGAGGATCTCCTTCAAGTCTCCTTCACATCAGGATTCTCCCTTTTTTGGTTCAGTTAACTTGAGGTGGGAGTTGCCTGTGATATTTTCTACATTTCACCTTCTGAGGTTATGGGCACTATTCATATGCCAGATCTCCCTCTGAGATGAATAAGTACGACTTTTATGAATTTTTCTTCACTTGTAGAATTTAATTTACATGAATAATTAGAGAGGGATGAGTTAAAACTCCTATTTAAAGGCGTAGCATCCTTTTGTTAGCCTGTTGTCCAACTTTGGAACCCAATTGTTTTAAAAAGGATCTGGGCTCTTCTCCATAGGGATTTTCCTCTTTGTAGTTTTGCCTTGATCTAAATCAGCCTGTTGTAAAGCAGATTTTGGGATGAGGTTTGACAAAGAAGAACTGTTATCTAGAGAACTAAAGGGACTTTCAATTTTCTCTCGGAAATGTTTGCTGGCTTTTTTTTCTGATGTGGCCAGGATTTGCTACCAGATTTATGACAATGTTGTTTAATTCATACATCAAAATAAATAAATGAAGCACTTAACTTCATTTAGTTCTTTGCGCAGTTTCCTGTGCTGTTAGGGCTTTAATGAGCCCAGCTGCTCTGTAGAGTTGCTGAGGGTGGAAGCTGGCCTGGGAGGGGAAGGAACAGCTTCGCTTTGAAGTGCTGTCGTGGCAGGATCACTAAAGCAAGGCTTCGAAGGGGAAATTCCTGTTTCCCTTCCTATCCTACTTCAGCGGGCTTGACGGCAGCAGTTAAATTAGGGAGCTGCACTAAGGCTTTCAGATTCAGCTTCTTGGCCATTTGATGCCAAGCTTCAAATGGGAACTGTGGGGAGAGAGAGAAGGAACGAAAAGAAAAGGAAAGCAAAGAAAAAGAAAGGGAAAAAAAAAAAAAGGAGGGAAGAGCAAGATGTTTATAACAGCTTTTTACCTGCACCCATCCCAGAACAGCACCCACCTGCACTCTCTGTGCCCATCCAACACTCAGTGCTGGAGCTGGGAATGCTGAAGTTACCTGTATTTGTCAAGATTTGTTTTCCTAAGAACGCTGAAAGCAGCCACTGCTCTTAGGCCATGAGAGGAGAGGCAGTGCAGCTTTAGCTGTGTTAGGTAGGGGAAGAGGAAGGCGACTCCTTATGGTAAATGGTCTCTCATTGACATTCAGAGGGCTGCACCATGTTTCATAGGTGTTCTAAAGTCAGGTGTTAATTCCAATTAAATTCAGTTACAGCAATTCTCCTTATCTCCCCCCAGTAATGTATTTGCTGAAAAATTATGGTCAGAGTCGTTCGCAGTCTGGTATGTGCTGAGTGTAATTAGCTACCTTCTGTGTTTGTATCTACATATGTGTGTGAATAAAACAATGCGACAGAGGGAGACACTGGATCACTCCGCTCTTCCCCTGCCCCCTTCAAATTTGGAAATGACCTGCAAGACCCTGGCATCCAGCACTACTCAGCAGATGGCCAAAAGTTTGGTGCTCATAAAGATTGCCTTCAAAGAGTCCCCTTCCCTACCTGTCCTATGCAACCATTTTAGGGTGACTTACCCTCTGAATGTGCTTTTCCTCCTCATAGTTAATGAGAAGATGCTGGATAGCCACCTCAGGCGAGAAATTTAATTTTTAGATAGCTGAAGTTAGCTGAGATAAACCCCTTTAACAGTGCCAAGCCTGGAGAGGCAAAGCTGTAATGTTGAATTAGCTGTTCTCAGCAAAGTGCCTTCAGAAGGTTGCTTCTTACATCTCAGAACAGAAAAACTATCCTACTGTTGTGGAGGAAAGGAAGAAAAGAAGAGAATGAGACAGTAGTAGCAGTGTTATGTGTCTGCTGAGGAACCTCAGCAGGGTTCTTCCTTCTTTTTCCTGAAGACAGTCATCTTCTTGGGTACCTGTGAAGCAGGTGTTAAGCTATAACAATGTCTTACTACAGGGAGATTTTTTGAAATGTTAAACTTTAAAAGTAAAATTTTTAATGTATTCTAAAATTCTACCATAGCTATAGAACAGAGTGCACTTGTTCTTATGAGGTCTTTAAAATATATTCTGTACTTGGACTGTGTGCCTCATTTAAATATTTAGGGCTAAACCAACCACTGGATTTAAGAACAACAATCAATTTTTTTTTCTCTCATGAGCAAAGTTTCAGGGAGCGATGGGTTATTTTGTACCTCTGTAGCAGGTTTCATGGCCAATTTTCTAGGAGCATGTAGGCAGTTAAATTGACTATGTGTCTGCTCTTTCAAGAGGCCTAGAACTCTGATAGATCTCATCCTCTTTCTTGGACACATTATAGTTTTGATTGCACTTTAGGTTTACAATTTATGACATGGGGAAGATAACTGTTCTGTGGCCTGTTGGGTGCACTGGTTTGGGAGCAGATGCTCAGCAGACCTCCTTGAACCCAATGTCTGCTGCCCACAGCAGTAGGCACCTAGCCTTAGTGACCTACCTGGTCCCTTCTAGTCCTGTGCTCCTACAATCAGGTACCTGCATTAATACTACTGAACTCACGCCTCTTTCCTGATACGTATATTGGTTATGTTTAAACACATGCTAAGTGTGGATTGCTTTGCAGTTGTTGCATGAGTCTTCTGTACATGAAAGAGGACTTAGTTTAAATAGCGGTGTTCAACAGTGTCTTCAATATTTTTTTGCTGGCTTGTATTCTGTAAAATTGTGGAGTAGCATTGGCAATTCTTGTGTTCTTTCTTACCACTGTAAAAGTCAGACAAGCCCTTGGAGTGCTTGGTTACATAGCCAAGATGGTTAGATAACGGAAGATAATTTGCATCATTTCAAATAAAACATACTTCTTGTGTGCTTGACTTTGCAAAGCTAAGAGATCTGAAATGCTCTTTTTATCTTAAGCATTTTTGCATTAAATTTGTTCATCAGTAAAGGGTTTTTTTTTTTAAAAAGGGCAACTGTATTACAGATATCAAATTGCTCCCAATGGAATATTGTTTTCTGATCCTTCTAAGGGATTTCTGTCTTCTAATGGAAAGACCTAGAGGCATTCTGGAAGCTCAAAGGAGTGAATGGAAACTCTTTCCCTTTGATTTTTACACATCTGTAGTATCAAAAACTACTCAGCTCATTCTTTATTCATCTAAGTTTGCCCAAGAATCATAGAAGATGCCTTAAATATGTTATTTGACCTGAATTACAATACAGATAATACTCTGAAATACAATGTGCTTCGTGACATACTAACCAGGTAGCACCAATTTACATCATAGTTTTTGCTATACATGAGTGTACAAGTCTCTATCCTTTTTTTTTGCCTCTAATTCTTTGCTTGTCCAGAAGCAGTGAATCTGTTATTTTCACATCCTCATGCGATGCATACGGGTTTTGAAAACTTTAACTGAGAGTTTCTTCCTGACTTTTGCTCCTTGATATTTTTAAGGCAAAGGCAAAAAGTACTTTATCATGTATTTTTTTCCTCCCTCAGAACTTCAGACAACAGAGTAAAGTTGATAGTTACCTTATAAATCTTTTCATTATTTGGGGAAGAGGAAAGAACCAAAGCAGTCAGTTTCTTTCATCATAGAGTTAATATTTCCTTCTTGGACTTTTGGTGCCACACCTATCTGTTTCTACAGTAGCTTACAAAAAAAAAAATTTAAATGGTATCTGCTAGGATCTCCCGTCGTTTTTGCTTTTCTCTTTTCCTTCTAGCAATGTTTCTTAACTCTTCTCTGCCTTATTTTATGACCTGTTCACATTCCCAATTTATAGGATCTTTGGTTTTGGCCTCACGGACTTGTCGTCATCCTTAGATTCTCAGCATCTTCTTGAGATCTCCATGTGGCGTCTACTAGCCGTTTCCATTATTTTCAATTATCCTTATCCTACTGGAGAGAAGTAACAGTTTCTGAAATCAACTACCTGTACACCTCTCTCAGCAAACATCTATCTCCCTTTTCCATATATAAACCTGTTGAATGACACGCAGCTGTTGTGTGACTCCTCATTCCTCCACTCACATTATATCTTTTTTATGCCCAGTGACATTGTTTATGCATACAACTGTAACCTTTGATCATTTCCACTTATTTTTATCATCTCCATAGGTTTAGCTTCTAAGTTGGTTCCATACCGCTAGATGTCTTTGCTGCTTCAGTCACTGTTGGACACATCCTCAATTGCAACTTCAGTGCTCTGGCCTTTCTTGACCCTCTTAACTGTTAGTTCATTACATGCTTATGCTGAGACACACCCTTGACTTTCATATCTAAAACATGTTGAAATCTAAAGCTCTTCTCTTTCCTCTCATAAAATAATGCTGATCTACCTCTTTCCACCTAGAGATAAAATTCTTGCTTTACAACAAGAAGAAATTCTCTTTGGTATCTACAGTTTCCATGTAAGTCATTAGATAACCATGGGCACAGTGTCCTATGCATGTGTTATGTCTTGAGTTGGTGGTTGCATCTGCAACACTAATGTCTAACAGTTCTAAAACACTTTTCTTCCATGATTTATGTAATTGCTTTTAAAAATATTTCATTTTAATGTGGCTTTGTTTTGATGTGGCTTCTGCAACATCCAATATGAGTTGCACAGTTTAGTTGTGTGTTGTGTGAAAGAATACTTCCTTTTTGGTTTGTTTTTTGTCCTGTTGTCTAAAAATTAAAATATGGCCCAACACCTCAACACTGTGATTAAGCCTAGACAGAAAATGCAACACTTGCTGTGAAATTATGAAAGGCACATTTGGTCAAAAGTTCAGTAACATTTTTGTGTTATTTTGGTTCTTAAAATTCTTTAACAGAATATTGTAAATTATAATTCCAGTTAAAAATCAGTTGAAGGTGATAGTTTATGGTCAGGTTACAAACTTCCAAAAATAGGTCTGACAGAGCATTAGCTGCTTCAGGAACTGATATTATATACTAGTTAACCACTGATTATCTTTAGACGAAAAGGAAAGAAAGATTAATCAGCCATCATACAATGACAATTAGACAGAGCTAGTAGAAACTGAAAGTCTTTTGAAATCTCTGTGGAGGTATGACAACGAGGGGTAGAAACAGCTAAATTTTTTAAAGATTATTTATGAAAAATGTATTTAAAGAGGGGAAAAAAAGACCACAAGTAAATGTATCAAGCAGGAATTCACTGATAATGGAAACACTTGTTTGGGTTAAAAAATCATCTGCTTTTAGGTTTTGCTTGTTTGTTTGATTTTGTTTTTAAAGAGATGTATGTGCTTGCATCCTTGTACTTCAGCAGCAAGTGGATTCATTATGATCATTAGTTTCCCATGGTGGTGTTACATCAGGTACATTTTCATCAGTACTGCTGCTAGTATCATCAGCTAATGTGAAGATTAAGATAAACAGAAGATTATTTCCTTGTATAGTCAATATGAGTCTTAATTTCAGGGAAGATGAAGAGCCAAATCCCAAGAGGGCCTAAGCACCTACACCTCCCATTGATTCATCCTTTTCAGCTCCTCTCAGGATCTGAGTATAATAATAATGCCACTAAATTGCTGCTTAGATCTGAATGCAGTGTTAACAGTCTTGGTTCATCAGCACAGTTCATTTCTTCTTCTTTTTTTTTCCTTCTTCCTAATCTAACCTTTTTAGTCCTTTCAGTTCATTACTGAGTCAGGAACATCATTGTCTAGTGTATTTCCTCACTGTCTGCTATCTCTTCCTCTTGCATTTAAAGAAATAGTTACTGATTCACTATAATCATTGACATTTCCTCTGCTTTCATTTGTTTCTGTACTGCTAGCTGTTTCCTCAATTTCATTATTATCAAACAGCTCTTCAGTGATAGACTGCTGTTCCTCATCTTCATATTGATA
>JANHGO010003317.1:0-27465 GCA_024606505.1 Aquila spilogaster | reverse complement strand
AAGGGACCTCTAGAGCTCATCTAGTCCAACCCCCCTGCCAAAGCAGGCTCCCTAGACCAGGTTGCACAGGTAGGCATCCAGGCAGGTACACGTATTTATAGTCAAACTTTTGAAGACAATAAACTGAAACTGGAGATAACTGTATAGTGTACATAACTTCTCTCTAGATAACTTATGTTCACAGCTGCTTCTGCAATGCTGAATATATTTGACCTGTCTGACCTTTGGACATTAAGTTTTTTCTAATGAATGTATTTGTGACATTGACTCATGCATGGGTACACCAGCATGTTAGCTCTGTTTATAGGCAGTAATTTGTGAAATTAATGATGCCTTTCCTTCTGGTACAGCTAAAGGAGGACTGCACTGAGAAAAAGTATTGCCCCAAATGCTGTTGTTGAAGATTATATTTAATTAGTCACCACAGCCATGCTACTAAAGAATTTTGAAAAAGTGTATTGAAAAATACTGGGAATAAATGTTTTGCTGTTGCCAAGGGCAAAAAAACTGTGGAAAATTGCATTCTGGTTTAGTATCTCTTTGGAGAAAGAAAAGTTAAAGCTTTTCTTACTACACCTATGTCTTTTTTTTTTGGTCTACTACCTTGTTAGGCCTAAAAGAAATATGAAAATAATAAGTGAAAGAAAACACATTCATTTCTTAAGTTTCTGTCTTACCTTTTGAGGGTAATTGCTTATCTCTGTTCTTTTTATTTATTGAAATTGTAAAAATTAATTAACACTGATATTCTTTTTATTTCATATTTGTTGAAAAATTCAGAATAAAATAAATGTACGTAATGTATACTCCTTCATTTACAAGAAAAAAATACACCATAGTGTACTTCACCTTTAATAAGAAATTTACTGTCTTTTTACTCATTAACAAAATTTATACCTCTGGACAAGAATTCACAGAGAGAAGATGTTTCTCACCAGCAAAATAGAGATGACTATATTAAAACCGGAAAACAGAGATAGTCATTAAGCAGAATGGAACAGCTGAACCCAACTGAGTGAAGCAGGAAGAATCTCACATTCATCTGAACCTCAAAGATACTTACGACTACCAAAATATAATTATCCATTGTAATTTCCCACTGAGAGTCAGATCTATCATCCTGTTGCTACAATCAGTTCAATGGATAGGTGTTTTTGTAATAGTGCCTCAAGCTTTTACGCCTGCTGTCTCTCTTTGTTTAATGTGATATGTTTACAAAATATTTTTGATCAGGATCAGTTCCAGGCATCAATAGACAGATTCTGTCAAAATATGAAAAATATGATTTTTTAATTTAAGTTACAGTTTGATCAGAATATCACAGACTCACAGAATGTTCTCAGTTGAAAGGAACCTCTGGATGTCATCTGACACAACCAGGGACACCCAGAGCAGGGTGCTCAAGACCAAGTGGTTCAACCACCAAGTGGTTCTGTTAAATTCCCAAGGAAGAGACTCCACACCTCTGGGCTGCCTGTGCCAGTACTCCATCACCTGTACAGTACAGAAGTGTTCCTGGTGTTCAGAGGGAACTTCCTGTGCTCCAGTTTGTGCCCATGACCTCTGGTCCTAGCGCTGGGCTCCACTCAAAAGAGTCTGGCTCCATCTTTCCAGCTCTCTTCCTTCAGGGTGCCATAGACATTGATGAAATCCCCCTGAGCCTCCTCTTCTCCAGCTGAACAGCTCCAGACCTCTTGACCTCTCCTCATAAGATAAGTGCCCCAGGACCTTCGTCATCTTGGTGGCCCTATGTTGGACTCTTTCCTGTCTTTCCAGGTCCTTCTTTGGTGGGGGCCCAGAACTGCACCCAGCACTCCAGGTGTGGCCTCACCAGTACTGAGTAGAAGGGAAGGATCACCTCCCTTGACATGCTGGTAATATGTTACCTAACACAACCCAGGAAAACTTTGTTCTTCTTAGCAACATACTGCTAGCTCATGTTCAGTGTGGTATCTATGAGAACACCAGCTCCTTTTTGGCAAAGCTGCTTCCCAGTAGTATATAGGGTGGCAGAGACTTCAGAGAAAATGTTAGACATGAGGGGCCTGTCCTTTTCTATCTTACTGTAAAACGGTGAGCTTTTGGAGGGACCTGTCACAAGATGGAGTGAATTATATGGCTATAGTAGAGAAAATCAACATCTGTACTTGTGAAGGCAATTAAATACTGCAGTGCTCCAGGAACCACTGATGATACTCCCCAGCAAACATGATGGTGAAGGCAGAGGCTCCTTTATTCACCACAGTGTAAATTTCTTCTGAATTGCATACAGTCCAAACAATAAAGAGAATGCATGCAATGATGTGAGGTGAGGGTATTCAAATTTACACAATATTCTTTGCTAGTGGGTGGAAACACAAAAGTCAATGAATCAAGATTCCTTGACAAACACAAAAGCAAAACCACCACCACCAAGAACAACAAAACATATCCAGATACGCTCTGGTGAGCTTCTAAGGGGCAAATGTTCAAGGGAAAAAACACTGACAACCCATGCAACCCTAAATATGTTAACTGGATGTCCTCCACCACCATCACCCTTTCCAGCACTAGTGAAGCCAACAGAAAACACATGGATTGGCAGAAGTTAATTTCTATCCAGGGTTTAGAAAACTTCAATAGTCATTATCAGAGCTGCATTATAGTGGCTTGCTGGACTCCATGTAAGCTTTTTCTTTTGTTCCGTTGAATCACCCTGGGAGTTCTGGCTTCATAAAACTCTTAACACTCAAAGCAAAACATTAGGCTAATATGTTATGTTCCCATGAAAAACTGTAGAGCTTTGTATGGTTTCCAATGGAAACCACAATGCCTCCCAAGCATATCCTCCCCTGGAATCAGCAGGTGTCATGTTTTTTGTATTATTTAAATCACATTGGAAGGTTGTAGTTAGGAGCCAGCGTGAGTATGGAGAAAGGGAACAAAAGAGTTTCAGGAGCTTACCAAAACTGCTATTTCAACTTATACACAGAAGAAAAGCCCTGAAGTATCTGAATAACAATTGGCAAGTCACTGAGCTTAATATAGATCAACAAAGCACACCTTGTTATATCCTGTCACTAACAGAGACATTCTTCCTATGCTGGTAATAATTACGATAACTTCATCATACTGACTGTAGTGGAAAACTTGTTAGATGTTATTTTCCTAACTTTACAACTGAGTATTTCAAACATAGCTAAGAATTGGTGATGAAAGTATATATCAATGTCAGAGATAATGCCTCATAGATATTGTGCTCTTCTATATGATATTAATTAACAAAGCTTTATTCAGAACTTCTCTATGGAGAAGTTAGTATTGCTGAAGAGTCAGTTGGACATACTGACTAGAAATCAGAGCCCTAAAAAAGCAAGAAAGGAAAGGAAAAAGGAAATAATTTGTAAAATAGTCTGCTGGCATATCCCTTCTAAAAAGTGCTGGGTAGGAAACTTTCAAATCTGAGGATGGACACAATGATGGTGGTAACCATGAGACATTCCAGAATAGAGTAAGGAAAAGAGATGCTATGGTAATAATTGTAACTTTGATCTGTTTGTTGTGGGTAGCAGTCCATCTCAGGAGGTACTTTTTTCTTGAGGGTGCCTGAAAATCATGTGCTATTGCCTAATCATGATGATTGTTTACTGAGTTCTGGCTCAGAGTGCAGAAAGATAAATTAAAAAGCAGAATGGCAAATGGCAAATGGCATATCAACAAAAGACTGTCATTCAGTCTTGATTTTGTTTGCTCACCGTGAAGGAGTTGAAGGGAGAGAGAGGGGTGCCAAACGCTTCACTTTTCCTGTGTTACTGTATGCTGCTGGCAAACAGCATCAAACAGCAAATATTTCCCCATTAAGACTGGACAAAAAGGGGCCAATAAAGAAACAAATCATGAAATACTGCAACAGTTCTTTTATTTAATATCGGGAAATCAATGTGGTCTTCTCTTCACTCTGAATATGGGGAATAAAGAATATGAATATTTTCGTGTCTCTGTGAGGCTGTTAATGTTTACCTACTAGGAAAAAGATGGAATAAATATTCATAATACTGTAGAAATAATATATCTTCTGCATTTAATTAGGGCTGAACTCAGGTCAAAACAATGTTCTTTTTCATGTCCATGTTATGTCTTATCAGGAACATCACCAGTTACCTAGCCGATTACATTAGCATGAATCAATGCAAGTAATTTGACATTTGGGTCATGATTTCCTATCTTCAGAAAATAATTTTATGTTGAAGCTCATTATACACAGAACCATAAAACTGTAGGGCTAGGGAAAGTTGCAAGAGGTCCTGCAGTTCATCCAGTTTCATATTACAGAATCAAGTATATCTCACACATGATACCCTTCCAAATGTTTCACAGAATCACAAAATTGTAGGGATTGGAAAGGATCTCTAGAGATCATTGAGTCCAATCCTCTGCTAAAGCTGGATCCCTACAGTGGATCAAGCAGGAGGGTATCCAAGCTGGTCTTGAACATGTCTTTTCTTAAATTTGTTATTGATAATCCTGTTTGAAAGGAATTGGTGGACCTTCTGGTGTGATGCAGTGTGCTTTTGTGCTTCACTCAAACTTAAGTTAGAACAATTTTTAATAACTTCATTAATATTTCTTCTACATCAGATTTTCTCCAAAATAAGTTCTGTACAATTCATTCTGCCCTGAAGGAAAATAGAGATGGAATAACTAGTGACCTCTTTTCAAAGGCATGATTGTGTCACCTCTTCTGGTTGTTTTTCAGGTCACATACAAGTTCAACCCACTCCTGCTCTGCTTAGATGCCTGGTTTTCTATCATTTCTATCTTGTCTTCTATCTATTTTACTTTTTCTCTTTCAGATGCTTCTATAGTTTTCTATAGTTTTTAAGGTGTAAATTTCAGAATTTCCATCAAAATATAATTAGTTCTGAAGCATTTCCATGTCTTACAAGTAACATATTTGTTTATTATTATTCCAGTGACTCATTATTCACCTGTAAGCCAGTCCTTGCTGAGATGCACATTTCTGATAGAAATACCTACCTAGTATTTCCCTTTTTGTATTCTTCTCTTTCAATTTTCTTTCTTCCTGATTTCTGTGGAAGCAGTATCAGGAAAAGTCTGAGGAAAGAGGGCGCTAACAGTGTGCTTTAGTCATCTCCTGTCCTGGCATCAGGAAAGCCACCTCCCCAGCACCTTATTTCAGTGTAGTTTCTAGACTACCTTTGATCTTTCAGTTAGTGCCTGCCTTACAAAATCTCTACATCCAAGCCATAGTTCTTCATTGTGATTGCAAGAATATGATTTAGAACATAGTAGAGCATTACTCAGGGCAAAATCTGTCACAGCATCTACTTGATTCTTACCCAGTGGTCTAAAAGTTATGTTAATGTAGAAAAATATATCTAACTGACATAAGAATTTATTATATGTTCTCATTCTCAATATAATACTATGTTTAAATACTTATAAATTTAAAATTGCATGATTTTTTGCAAGATCTCTTTTTGACACTGATGACTGCCTGAGTTATAAATCAGAGGACAAATTATTTCCCCCATCGCACTGGATGGTGAGTGAGTGAACAGCTGTGTGGTGCTTATCTGCCTGCCAGTTACAACCACAGTGTTACTGGATCACCATTTTATAGCTTTTTAAAAATAGCTATTGGGATCATCCACTCAGGATCTCTGAGGCCTTGTGTTTCCTTCAGGAATTCCAAAAGACAAAGCGCCAAAAATTGGTCTGGCTAATTTGTTCTGAATCCTGCAATGTACTTCTTGTCTCACTGAAAACTATATATTCTTGAGTCATATATCTGTGAGTCACTGTGCTGAAGAGCAGTTACCTGGAATTTGCCTGTGGAGATACTTCTTAAATTCACCTCTCCTATGAAGAAAGGTTGAGGGAACTGGGCTTGTGTAGCTTGGAGAAGAGAAGGCTCTGGGGAGACCTCATTGTGGCCTTCCAGTACTTGAAAGAAGTGTATCAACAGGAGGGAGAATGATTGTTTACATGGGTTGATAGTGATAGGACAAGGGGGAATGGTTTTAAACTAAGACAGGGGAGATTTAGGTTCAATGTTAGGAGGAAGTTTTTCACTCAGAGGGTGGTGATGCACTGAAACAGGTTGCCCAGAGAGGTTGTGGATGCCCCATCCCTGGAGGCATTCAAGGCAAGGCTGGACGTGGCTCAAAGCAGCCTGGTCTAGAGATTGGCGACCTTGCCCGTGGCAGGGGGTTGAAACTAGATAATCTTTGAGGTCCTTTTCAACCCAGGCCATTCTATGATTCTATGATTATGATTCAGTAACATGCTATGAATATAAGATAAGGATGAAGGTACAAGGTAACTTCATATCTGAACAGCACAACAGATACAAGTCTAATATATTACATGCCAAGATTGACATTTTTGTTATTGCATGTCTTCACTTACCAACAAGCAAATTTAGCATGATGTATGCAATGATGACATAAAATGAACAGAAATACATAAGAGCACCAGCATAATTCCCACAGTCTGTTTTCCAGTAGGTGCTGTTATCTGGTGTACAAAATGGAGGCTGAACCTTTAAAACCAGAGAAGAAAAAGTCAGTCAATAATAAGAAGGGATTCTTACTTTCTCTGCAATCCATACAATGCATATGACTCTCATTTCTTATTTTATAAAGAAATAATGCTGAATATCAGATGTGGGGAAAACTTCCCTTCACAGAAAAGGAGGAAAGGTCTTTTTTTGACTGCAGTGGGCAGTTTTTTTTGCATCTTTAGTGGTTAGAAATCAGAAAAAAACAAAGAGGCATGACAAAAAAAACCACTTAGGCACGGATCTCACTATCACACACAAGGTACACTGTGCATTTATACCACTGAAAAGAAACAGACTGGTGCTCTGAAATGTGGCTTTCAAAAAGCTTTTCCGTACATTAATTTTAAGAAGGAAGTGAATAACGTGATTTTCATTGCAATGGAATCCACAGGCAGACATTTACTTAAGCAAAGTAAAATGATCCAAGGACAAATTCCGGGGTCAGTATGACCAGCATTTACCTTTCAGTTCACTTGAGCAGTCCTTTTGCCACAATCAAAGCAGAGATAACAGTGGAAAAGTGATTTACTGCACTTCAGATTCGGAAAAAAATATTTTTATTTTAAAATCATGTCACAGCCTACTCCCATGAAATTTTATGTTGTGAGTCTGCGATGGAACTGCAATTTTTGTGTCATGTGCTGGACTTAGTGAACACTGCATCTCTTTAAGAGATAAAGGCAGTCACACAGCTCCTTGTACCACTCCAAGGTACTGGAAACACTGAGATGCAAGGAAGTTGCCTATTCCTTGCCAAGTTTATCTCTGTTAGTATTGTATTTACCATGCAGTCATGCATAATTTTGTTCCAGTCTTCTCCGGTAACTATTCTGAAGAGTACAGTAATAGCCTTACCAGCCGATGAGAAATTTGCATGTCTGTTTTAAACA
This sequence comes from Aquila spilogaster, assembly GCA_024606505.1. Lineage (NCBI taxonomy): Eukaryota > Metazoa > Chordata > Aves > Accipitriformes > Accipitridae > Aquila > Aquila spilogaster. The sequence continues at coordinate 20,010 of JANHGO010003317.1, read as the reverse complement.
AAAAGAGAGAGATCATTTGATGTCCCAGGAGTAACTTATGACAAGAACAAAAGGCAAACCATTTCCATTTTCTACTGTTCTATTATTTGGAACTGAAAACAGTTACAGTATTATCTGAATGAGCTCATTGAATTATTTATTCTATGATTTAAGACACAACAACTGAAATGGAGCTCAGACACAGGTCTGAATATTCTGGCTCATCTTATTAAAGAGCAAAAGAAGACTCTAAGCCAGATCCTATTTCCTGTCTCTGTTCCTTTCTTGAAGTCTGATGGTGCTACTGATCGGGAAATACCGAGGAACAACCAGCCCCACGAGGTACTGTACCTATTAATGTTCTCTCCGTATTTCACTGTACCAAATAAAACTACTCCAGCAAAAGCGTAACAAAGAAGCAGTAAGAACATTCCCACTATGATGAAGAAACTCTTGTACATGCTGACAACCACAGTCAGGAGCAGCATTTTTAGCGTAACCTGGAAGGACAGAGAAAAAGCAATTCACGATGTCACTCAGGAAACCAGAGAGAAAAGTGAAAAGTGAGTTACTGTAGTTGCCATTTTGATATATAAGCTAATGGAACAACCCAGTGAAACGGTACATTATACATCTGATTGGAAGTCAACATTTTGTGTCCTCTGAAATTCAGTGCACTTTCTAACTTGTTGAAGATATGAGCCCATCCTCAAACAGTATCTATAAATAATACCGAATAGGATAACGTGGCAACAATACAGCATAAGCTTTACTACGGATCGGTATTCACCATAAGTATCAAAGTTTGCATTGTATAGTGGTGTAGTGAACTACTTTGAGCTTACCCAAAATTGATGCTAAGTGTTAGCTGGAAGCCATAGACACTGCAGCTTATCTAAAAAAATGGGCTGATGTATAGAGAAGGGGATCTCCTTAAGATCAGTAAGACTGATTAAACAGATTGATTAAACTAGTTAATTTCTCATGCAAGTTGGCCAAAGAGCTTAGGAAGATACTGTAATTCTGGAAATTACATAGGCAATAGATACATATTACTTTCCCATGCAGCCATATTGAACATTCTACTCTTTATAAAGTTATTGCCTTAGATTGCCTTAAAATCCTTAAACACTTTGGATCCTATAGAAAATTCTCTTTAATGGAACTGAGGTATCAATTTTCTTTAGAATCATGACAAATTGGTAATTCATGCTGACTTTCAAGCATTGCATCGTACCAGATAAGTTGGTGAGACTGATGCAGCTCTTTACATAAAAGCACAAATGGCTGGGTTAAAACCTTGAAAAAACTTCAGAATCAACCCGAAAGCTTTGAAGGCAATCACTTGGTCTGTCTGCATTAGGAGAAGCAAGGATTTTTCATTTGACTTCCAAGGATCTACAGGCTCTGTGTAGTTTGATTGCAGGATTTTTTTTTCTCTTTCCTGAACAAGCCCTCTGGCTTGCTGTTCTTAACCCTGGCAATCCACTGTAGTGATCTTTACTTTTCATCATGTTTACCTTAATATGTCATACTTCATAGAAAATGTTCGGATTGTCTAAGTTCTACAGTTAGAGAATGCAGAATGTCATCACTTGTTAAACAAATGTGCTTGTTTTGTCCCTATTCTAACTCTGCTAGTCTACTTTCAACTACATCAGAGCAAATCCAAACATGAAAGAAATAAAGTCTGTATTCTGGAAGAAGAAACTTCTTTTACACAGCACTATCATCACAAGGTGACTAGATCTTCCACCACTTCACTAATTTTGCTGAGAAAATAAATAAATAGCATGCATATCACACCACGCTGAAATGGAAAAGATTGAAAATAGGACAATATATGCTCAGAGTTTTACAGAAAATTGAAAAAAAATCTGTTCAGTATTGAAGTAGCACATTTATTTTACAAAAAGTGCAGCTTTTCCAGCAATTGTAATGTTTTATTATCTAATGTATCTAATCTACCCCAAACCCTGATATTTTAAAGACAGCACGTAAAATTAGAGACTGCTGCTTGAAGTCTGTTTTTGGTATATAAGTTGGAGCCTTACAGAATGTGCAGTAGAGATGAACAGCAACTACTCTTTTAGTCTATATATGAGCACTGCACTTATACTTACGTGCTTTCCACAAATAGAGAAAAATCTGAAGACAATAACGCATGCCCCCATCATATATGTGTACGCATTCTGGAACAGAAACATGAATACATAACTATCCTGTGCTGATCTCATGGAAAGCTAAGGATTAAGATAAGGATAATCTATCTTTTAATAAAGTAAGGCAGTCACCATATGAAACAAGGGAAACCACAAACAAGTAGCACCAATATTTCAATAAGAAGAGTGGAGCAATACGAAAATAACAGAAGATGTTCTACCACTTCAAAAACACTGACCCCCAGTCCACACATATCTAACAAAAAGACATCCGGTCCTTTATTAGCTGGGCTGTAATTACATCCAGCTGCCCTGGTCTACTTGTCTAGGCAGCTGCTTGCTTAAAGAAACTCCCCAGGCTTCTATAACTACTCAGCAGCAGGGAGTAAAGTGAGGATGCCAGAACAAAAGGACTAGCCACACAGAACAGGCTTTCCACCAAACAAGCTTGGAGCAAGAGAGGAACCTCAGTCATTACAGGGAGGTGACTTCAGCAGTTGGTTATTAGTGACAAGCACCAACGATCCCTTCTCCTCCCCTCATAAATAAGAGAACCAGCATCACAGCAGACTTTAAAAAACAGCTGGGGTTGGATGAAGGAAGAGTTGATTTATTTCCCACTCCATCGTGAAGCATTTCTTCTGTCTTTTTGGGTTAAACATAGCCTCATACCAATATCAGTAGATCAGAATCACTGCTGGCTTTGGGACAGATAGTACTGTTCAGCAGTTTTCAGCTTATGCTTTCTTCCAGTCTTTTGCTCCTATCAAGATTCTGTGCACTGTCTCCTACTTGCTCCTTTCGAGACTCCTGCTGGCAAGACCTCTTAGTCTTTTCAGGTTACTTCCTTTCCCCATTCACATTCCTTCTAAAAACTTCAATTTTCTACCATACTTACAGACACTACCTCATACCAGTCAGATGACTTTCTTACTTCATTGCCCAAGAAAGGATTTCTTATTCTTAGCAACAAGCTTCATTTGTATTTCAGCCTTTTACTTATTAAATGACCAAGGGTTTATCTGAGCGTAGTGTAGCAATGATCCTACTGCTGGTGCTTAACAGATAAAATTAAGTTTAAGCACTGGAACTGCATTTTTTAAATCTTACCAGCAAGGCAAAATGAAGTATCACCCATATAACTCCAAGAGATGTCACTAAGAGATCATATCGATTTCTTCTGCTTTGCCAGAAGCCAGAAGGTGACATGGCAATAATCTTCATTGTGACCTGCAGATTAAAAACAAATTTGCAGTTTCAGAATTATTATTTCTTACTACAGGGACCTCTTCCATCCTCTGAAATATCTGATGGAGTACCAAAGGAGTGCAGCCGAACATCCCAGACAGAATGTTCAATGCATAAGTTGCTGAGGTGAAAGTGGGTTTAAGACTTCTGGTAGTTAAGCGAGTTATAAAGTTAAAAATGATTATGCTGATAATATGTAGCTTAAGGAGGTAGTAGTATGCTATATAGCCGTCCATAAAAGCTGCTAAATTCACAAAAGCATATGTGAACTCAAGAGTATAGTTGTGTTCTGCAGCTCCTATATATCAAATTAATTAAAAAGCATTCCCATATTGCAAATATTCATTTCTTTAAGGAATGATCTGTACCCAGCACCATCTGTGCTCAGAACTGTATAGAGAAGAAAACCAAGAACAATAAAGGCAGTACATTTCACAATGTTCCCGGTAAAAACTGCAGCAAACAGTAAAGGCAGTCCATTTCACAACGTTCCTGGTAAAAACTGCAGCAAAAGTGCTTGACATTTCCAAAATAGGTAACAGAAGTGCAGGCATGAAGCTTAAGAATAGATACTGACAGCAAAGTCACAAGTAACAGACACTGAGGTGGGGTGATGCAGGCAGACGGGACGCCAGAGAGTTTCTTGTACTCAATTTATATCAAACATCAAAGTAATTGAAGTGTTGCTATATAAAGGGAAAAACTGTCAGGCATTCATTACATGATTTTTTTCCATCCCAGCCTGCAATGTTGCCACTTAGCAGTATACTTTAAACTTCTGAAAAACAAACTATTTATAAAGGTTTGTGGCAAGAATCTGATTTTATGATTAGTTTTCTTTAGTATAATATTTTCTGAAGCCTGGTTAGAAAATAAAGAATAGAGCCTCTCAATCTCTAACTAGCATTTGAGGTAGTACCTTGCCCCACCTCTCTCCAGTTAGCTGAGGTGCCCTGGCATATCAGGGATAGCTGCATGGGGTTGGCAGGGATAACACATCACATCCAAACATCCTTACTCTGCTGTAGCAGCTCAGGGAGGTAAGAGGAGATCAACTAGGATATCAGCACAGCTCTTGTTGATGCCTTCAGTTATATCACCCCACATCTTCCCTGATTACAGTGACAGACAGAACACCCACCTCCACCTACGTTCAGGTGTTTATAATCTTGATCTGAATACCACTGCATGCAAATAAAAAAATCACATATCACTTTATTCTGTGATCACCAGTTCTGCAACAGAAGTGAGATCTCTTAAGTTCTTCCTATTTGTCTGTACCATGTACACATAGAGGTTTAGGCCAGAATCAGAACTCATTAAACTGGACACAGGGCTATTAAGAAGGCAGAAGGGCTTGGCCTTCCTTAAGTATTATGTCCATAGTGGTAACAGACAATGCAATGTGTACAACAGACCCCATAACATCACCTTGCTGCATTAGGGAAGATCCTGGGCAGGAAGCTGCTTTCTAACTCCATGAACTGAGTGCACTCACAATGTGATAGCTTGCCTGTAGAGACAGTCCTGGCTCTGACAAAGTCCCTTTTAAAATCTAGAAGTGTATTTGTTTCCCTTGGCAGTTCAGAAGAAAAAGTATTTCTAAAGACATAGTTACTGGGTAAATTAAAACCAGTCTGTGTATGATACAAATCAAACTTTTCCATGTTTGCTGAATCTCTCTAGAGATACTGATTTCTCCTGGGTAGAGAAAAAGAAGCAACAACATGGGCATATTCTATCTACAGCTGCTACGAGGTATTCGCTTCATTGCTTATTCATCACTGCTGGCAAAACCTATCACTGGAACATAGGAACTGTCATATTGGATTAGAGTGGTGGGAAATCTAGTTCACTATCCTGTCTATGATAGTGGTCAGTATCAGCTATTCAGTGGTGACTGAAAAGAAAAAATACACAACAACAAACTTATAGTTCTGTACTAACCTAACCACAGAGGAAGAACCTTCTTTAACTTCATAAATGTGAGCTTTGCTACACTATGGACATCATTATACAGAAAAAAAATTAAAAAGAATTACACATTTTAAAATGTGTTTAAGTCCTTAGACTCCAGTCTTATGAAAACAGGTTATTTACACGTGCACAGTTGACTGTGATGACAAATTTTTCCTAGGTAGAGAACAGTTACCACACAGGACTCAAATCTATTCAACACAAGACAGACAGTGGTGGTATTTGACATAGCTTATTGAAAGGTATTACAATGAAATCATAACAACAGCTGTGAGTGGTTTGATGATGTTACAGCTACAGAATAGTGGGGATTAACAATGCCCCATCCCAAAGGTCTGGGCAAGATATAGTCAAGCAAGAACTCTATCAGACAGCTATTGTTTTGTACAGAATGAATTTGAGATGTTCTAAAATCAATAAAAATAAAAGCTTTCACCGGGTTCACCAAAAATACAAGCTGAAATGATCAGAGTTGAGCGTGTATATATAAAAGGCCTCAGGCTCAAGAGAGCAGAGCTGTATGACTACCATAAATGAAAAGTTTACTCCTACAATATGTGTTTCAAGGCAAACAACATGGAGAATCCCAAGTGTACATGTTTTGAAATAAAAACCAGTGAAGAACAAGACAGCATTCCTAAAACCAAAATGGAATATACACATACTGCATAACATCTCAAGAAGTTATAAAATATATTACTTTACCTCAAGGACAAAAATGAAGGTGAAAACAACAGACATCGTTGCTAAAGGAACAGTCACTGGATCTGCAGCATCCCACTGAAATGCAAACAAAATTTGCTCATGGAAGAGTAGATGTTAAACAGAAATAAATGTCTATTCAGCGCCTTGCTTTTATGGAAGTATTTATTAATGAATAGATTTCACTTTAAAGTATATTCAGATAGGAATGGCGTTGTGATGTATTCTCCTCTCATGGATTTACAGCTTAACTGGAAATTAAAATTAGTGGACCAGACCACAAAAAGGCAGAAATTGACTCAGCTCCACAAATTACAATTCATCTACTGTGACCTGTGCCAACTGTACCTAGCAATCATGTTTCGCTGTACTCATCACAGTAATGGCTCAATTGATCGTTAATTGGTGTTGGGAAATGTGCAACACATGCTGTAAGACTATAATGAAATGCTTAAAGAAACACAATTACCTTAACTGATAACAACACAGACTGGGCCAGAACAAGTACAGCGATAGTTCTCTTAAAAAATGGATGTTGAGTTATATCATACATCTTAGCTCTAAAGCCATCATTATCTGAAAAAGTACGAGGGAGAGGAAGAGAGTTAAAATTCACAGTGGTATTTTTCTATTTCTTGACTTATTTTCCAAGTTCATTAGTGGCAACATAATCCTTGACCAGTTTTGAAATACATTTCTAATTTTCTGCTACAATTTCCCATATCAAATAGGGCTTCTGAAAATATAATTTCAAATACCGAACACCAGTGTTGCATGAAGGCTTTGGTACTTGTAGGGCAAGTGCACCATTCAACTGCTGTCAGGTTAATACATTCCATTCATATCATTAAAAGCCAACTGCAAATATATTTCATTTAAAAATTCATTTTTTCATTAAGGCTTATCCTAAAACCATCGAAGTGCAACCTTTTTTGGGTTGATTTTAATAGCCTTATGCAGAGATATGTAGTTGGAGCCTGTTTCCACATTAACTTATGCGCAACCTCCTAGTGGCCTCACGATTACAATTTTAATTTGAATCTCAGACTCCTGGGGAATTACGAACGCTAGGGCTCAACATGAATGAAATCAAAATATCTTTGATACCCGGACGAGGTGGGAGATGAAGAGGTTGTGCTATCTTCAGTCTGCTTTTCAGATCTTCCCATCGTCTCTGATCTACAGTCAGTAAAGCTGTCCCCTTAATAAACAAAGAGAAGCGTATAAAGCTTTTGTCATATAAAAGCGAGAACATTTAATGCTGTAAACATGAAAACAACATTCTCTTTGGTGTCTGAAATAAAGTTACATATTCAGCCCTCCTTAAATAACACACTGCCTGGGGAAAGGAGTCAAAGTATCTACCTGCACTCAAGAGGGTTTCTGGATGCATTAGCTGCCAGTTTCTGGGACTCAACCCAGCAGGCACAGTTGTTGCTCTTTGTAGCAGCAACCCAGTGCAGGCAGTCAGGCACTGCAGGAGGCCTTCCATTTGACTGAACTTCATATGCCATGAAGCACTGTTTTAAAGAGTGGTCGATTTTGTCTGGACTTTGCTGCAGAAAATCCTGTGGCTCATCAGTGCTGCTGTAGTTTCTCAGGGAGCAAGCCCTCTAGGGCAGCACTCCACAGCTCTTCTGTTTTGGGTGTAATCGGAATAAAATAACAGTATGCTGTGAATCTACAAGAGTTCTCTACATAGGAAGAGCAAGAAGAGGTAGAGACGCATCTTCAAGGCGGGTGGTGTTAGATGGTAATGACAGAAAAAAACAAACAACACCACAAAGCCCAAAACAGAACTCAACATTATTCAGAATGACCCTTGAAACAAAATAGGACTCTCATCACTTCAGAGGACTATAAAATTTAATGAAAAGAGTACGGAAATTGCAGGCACAAGAGAGACCTTCTCATGGTAAATGTTACAACTCTGTCTCCCGGACACATGGTTGTTCTGTGTTGGTGGTGGTCCTGAGACTGGCTGTGCTGCTAATAAGGTCAGTAAAGCTCCCTCTGAGGTGGACATAATCTTTTTATGGAGCTGCATCCCCAGATGTCACCCTGGGAGTAGGTACCTTGAAACATGACATAGACAAAGCAGCAGATAATGGGATGCCTATTATTCATGTCCAAAACCATATCATTTAGAAAAGCTTTAATTAAAAAGGCAACTCATTTATCCACATGAATGAGTCTGTTTTATGTTCTTGGAGAGCTTCCACCACAAAGAAGACAAAAAGTAACAAAAAAAAGTGGAACTGTGTAAACGGTAATGGCAAGGTGATCTCTTTATCAGAAACTACCAGTCCAACAGCTGAATCAGCACTAAAAGTAATAAAGTACAGCTGGGTCTGTGAGTGGGGCTACTGCTGGAACAGCTGTATTTGCATTTGGACTTCAGTTCAAAACCATCAGAAAATTTGAGTTAATTAGTTCTGAACACATGATGCTCAGGAGCTGCAACAAGAGATGTGTGGGGCTGTGCAAGAGAAGGAGTGTGGAGTGCACTGGGCCATGACAACAGGTTTACTGGACCCAGAGCAGAATTCCCTGTGGTAGTCTCAGTCTAGTATCTCTAGGGCTGAGGCTCCTACAGTTCACATAGAATCACAGAATCATCAAGGTTGGAAAAGACCTCCAAGATCATCCAGTCCAACCATTTACCTACCACTAATATTCCCTCACTAAACCATATACCCCAGTACAACATCTAAATGTTTCTTGAACACCTTCAGGAACAGTAACTCAACCACCACCCTGGGCAGCCTGTTCTAGCACCTTACCACCCTTCCAGAGAAGAAATTTTGAGTGATGGACAATTAATTTTACAGTGTACTCTGCTGTCTGTCTGGAAGAAGCCATGTAGCTTTCTTTGGATCTGAAATACTACAATTGCAAGGCTCTAATGAGACTCCATAGTTGTAGCACATACAAGCATTGCATACCTTTTTACCAGCCACTCCATGTTTACCTACACCATACTGAAACAGCAGTCTCTGAAGCATCTGTAAACACTGTGCGCTTTAGGTTCAGTCTCCAACTGCCAACAAGGCTACACTGGAGAGCTTTGGAAGAGTGTGTGCGAGATTGCTATCATCCCAGGCTTGAGTTTTGCAGCAAATACGGATCAGGTATGTCTGAGGCCACAATTGCTGGACTGCAGAATGTAAGACCGCTAAGTTTGTCTTAAAGGCAGTCTTACATCACCAGGTAGTGTAGATAGTGTAATAACACATTTGGTATGTATTACAGAGCCAGTTCTATACATGATAAACCACTTCACTCAGTACCTTGTTTTCGTTGAAATTAGCAATGACAACTCCAACGAAAAGAGTCAGTCCAATCATGCAGCCAAGAAATACAAACACGTGAATATAGATTCCATGGATCTGCACAGAAGGGAAACATGATTCATTACTAAAACAAATCAAAGTACGCGATGCAGAATTCAAAGACTCTGCTGTGTTTCCTTACCGGCCCAACACGATGAATAATAACATCTCTGACTTCCACCCATCCTTTTAATGAAAGAACTTCAAATAGTGCCAGCATTGCATTCCCCACGTTATCAAAATTAAAATTCCGAGGATTCGCCCTGAAATGAGTATACAAATAGGTGTAAATTCCAGCAATGAGGCCATCCTATTTGTTATCCTCATTCTTTATAGTTCAACATTTAAATATCTTGAGAAGTTGGTGTGAAAGACAGCCTCTGAAATATATACAAGTTGTCTCAAGAATTAATAAAACAATAGCAACAGCAATAAAAATGGACAACTTCATTTTTCTTGATCCCTATGTATGTTTCATTTTGTTATTCATAATCTGTTTCGCAGTAACTAAAAGTAATTATATCTATAACATATTGCTGCATCTTAGTGTTTTTGTTAATGAAGCAAAATACAACAGTCGTGAAAAAATGTGTCTGATGTCACTGGCCACATTCTCATAAACTTACCTGGAGGAGATCAATCTCAAAGCCATATAAATGATTCAGACTTCTAAGTCAGTGAGATCACTTAGCAACTATTACTCCTTATATCATTATCATCATGGTGTAAAGCAAAACTTAATGAGAGAAAATCACATCTTGGCTTTCCCATACTGTATGTTCTGATCTTTTCTATCACTTGAGATTCAGGAGGATGTTTCCAGCTGAACATTAAAAGTACTCTCTTTGAGCTAGATCAGAACATTGCTGTCTCTGCAGTCTGAGACCTACCTAATTTTCAACAACTTATCAGTGGAAATAGTTGGGCTCCAGAAGAATTGTTGAGTGGTGGGTCCTTCTGAAAATCCAAACAGCCAACGAAAAATAGAGCTCTCAGACGCTGCTCCATACTTGTTTTTATGTACCTTACTGTCATTTATTGTGGCCCTTATGTGTTGTTAAACTCCTGAAAATCTGGCCAGATACAGCCAACAGGTGGCATGAATGTCCTTGAGGTAAAATATTTTTCTACAATAACAAAACATTCCCCAAAGCTTACAGTTATGCTGATGAAGACAACTTTTGCTTATTTCTGGATCAAGTTAAAGCAGAATGAATTTGCTTACTCGAGGAAGAATTTGTCTGAAGCATACAGAAACAGACTTCTGCAGATGTCAGAGTTTCACTGTCTGAATCACATCATATTATTTCATTAGTGTAGGATGGCTCTGAATCTGCCACTGCTGGTATTTTCTTTGCCCACACATACAGTCGATTAAAATAATTGTTGCTGTTTAGCTGATTTTGCAAAATGCCAACCAACTTAAAATACAAACAATTAAAGAGGGTTTTTTTTGCCTGTTCAAGTGTTAGGAAATATTAAAATACTTTATCAGAATATTAATCGTAAATACATGATTAGCTCTTAAATAATTATTATTGTACTACTGTGCCAGACAGACCACAAACAGTCTGTACAAGGGACAGAAGAGGTAGCTGGTAGGTGGTGTAGCTGAGGGCCACAGAAGAAGTTTTAGGTATGACTTGTTCACTGGTTTTAGTAGCTATTTATAGGCATGTTGATTTCCACTTCTTTTTCTTCACAAATCTTCCTGTTCATTCATAGGCTCTGGTGTTAAGGAATAGCTCCCCTTATGTCTTAAAAGCATCACTAAATACACTGAAGTGACAATCTTGGTTCAAGCCAGTAATCATACATCTAAGTCCTAGATTCACTAACCAGAGCCATTTTTTTTTTGTTTTGTCTTCTTTCTGCTTTATGAATAGAACATCAGGCTAACTCTTGTAAACTTTCATATGCCTGACTTATTACTAAATACATCAGAATTGTTACCTTGACTTAGTATTACTTACTCATACTAAGACCCCCCCATCAGCAGTATAATGTCATGAGACTGGAGACATTTTCTACATATAGCTGAGTGTCTGAAGATCAAAGTGATCAAAATCAAAGTGTAGCAACTTACCAGACTCGTGGCACCCAAAATCCAGGCTTTTTCTCTCCAGGTCTTAGCTTTAAATTGAGATTTTTGGACACACTTACATTTATTCTGAAGATGCCATGACAATCTTCCTGTAGTAAAACAAACCACAGCTTGAGATTAAATAACGGTCTGGGCAAGAGGTTAGAATGCCAGTATAAACAGCGCACTTGCCACAACAGGAAAACAATGTAAATAGAAATGACGGGTTATTTACAGGTCTGGAATTCATAGTCATGGTCCCTTACCCAAAGTAAAATGCAGGCGAGGAATAATTTAAAAAAACCACCTTCCTTCTTACAGGATCGAGTGTGCTCGTCATGCTGCAAAACTATCTAGCCTTTCACCTCTTTCCTAAAGGCCAATGCATTCTTTAAGTGACGATGATATTTCTCCTTAGGAATGCAAAGGTGTGGTTAATTCCATGTGATGTAGAGTCTTTGAGTGAATTTCACAGCTTTTTCAGAGTCCTCTATATCTGGAATTGCTTTCCTTTTTGACATGAAAACCCAGTCTTATCCTCATTCACTCATTCCTTTAATACCCTTCCCTGTCTTATCCTGCATCTGAAAACAAAAGCGCCCAAGATCTCCATCTCTCATATGAAAGTTCTGATTGCCCCACTTGCTTTCCCCAGCAGGCAGAAATGGCACAGTGTACTGCTATTTTGAATCGGGAATGCAATTCTTACCCTAGAGATGATGTGAGGATCATTGCATTTAGCCAGCTTTCCAGCAAATAGCTGCACCCCAAAGCTTGCAAAAACAAGCATTAATGTCAGCAAAAGAATAGAAACCTGTGAAGATGAAATTAGACTTGAGAAAGGGGCGCAATGCAGAGAGGATCATTTCATTGCACAAGCCTTCAGATAAGGCTTTCATGATGTTACTTTAGGTTCTTATCCAGTAACCAGGTGCAGTGTGATTAACATTATTAATAAAACATCTAAGAATTGTAGATAAGCATCAAAGCTTTCTTGCACTCAGTACGATCTAGCTAAATTCTGCACACATACAAATTACCATTTGCTTTACAGAGAAATCTTCAAGTACTTAAAACATGTGCATCTTTTGCTTTGCTGAATCAGGCTTTACTAATTAATCCGAGTAAATCATAGTTAGATAGTAAGTTCCAGGATAGTTACAATAAAGATATGCATGAGCAAATAATGATGCAACTATCTTTAACAGGATACAGCATCTATGAAATGCTAACTAGCTTTAAACTTTTTGTCCTTGCTCTTCTACTAACTGATTGCAAACATTTGGGAGCTTATCTTTTTATAACAACCTGATCTAGCACAGCACTCTGTTCCAGAATAACGTGTCTGGTTTTCAGACTGACATATATCAGTTAGGGAATGTTGGATCCCAAGACAATGGATTTTGCTCTGAACAAGCAATCACAGACTCTATTATTATTATTACTATTACTATAGCTGCATATTAATTATTATTCAGATTATAATAATAACAGCAATGACATAATCTTGAGATCCAGCAGCTGTATTGTCTCTGCTTACCCTTCAAAAAATTTGGAGATAGAGACTTTCATCTCAGAAACCAGTTTGACTATTTTTCTTAAGAGCTGCCATACCCTAGTTTTCACCTTTGTTCCTCAACCAGAACAGTGAATGAAGGGCAGATTTTCATTCAGTAGTCTCTTTTGCGTAATTGTGGCCAAATATAGACTGAAAAAAGTAATATCTCTGAAAAAATGGTATAACTGAAAAAAGAATGATTACGGCAGAGTTATTTAGTATAAATGAAAATGAGTTATTTATATTCCTGATTTTTAAGTTGTTCTGTGGTCATCTGCAGCTACCGTGAGAAGTAAACATACAACAATGGAGAAAATTAGCACAAACAATACAGAAAAATGGTTTCTTATTACTCCTACATTTGATTTTTAACAACAAGAAAAATAACCCATACATACCAAAAAGATTTCCTTAAAGCCACTAAACAGCTCTCGTACAACTTTCCTCATCTGAGGAACCAATTTGAATATTCGAAGAGGTCGGAGGCAGCGGAGCACCATTAAGAGCTGAGCTCCAGATTTGGCAGGGACATTCTGAGGCATCCAGCACAGGAATATCAAACTTACCTTGAAGAGAGAGAGTAAAAAAGACAAAGAGGAATTACGATTACAGTGTTTTATCTGATGTAAAAAGAGCACAGGAGATCAATAAATACTTCTCTTCCTTAAAATTAAAGGGAAGAAGATTAAGGAAGAAAAGACTAATTTAAAAAGAGGACTTGGATATCCTATACCCTTGGCTGATTGTCTAACTAACGAGCCTCTGTCTTCCCCTTTGACTCAAAATATATTTTATTCTATTTGGCAGATGGAATAGTTCCCAAAGAGGAAATCAAATTGGCTGATTCTGAGTAGGGACATAAACTCTGTTCTTGGACCAGGCAGCATCATCTCTTCCTCCTCTTCTTGTTTCAGAGACTCTCCTGAAACTGAGACATCCTCATCCAGAACAGGTATTAACAGTATCCTCAGCAGTTATTCCTACTGCGATATTACAAGTATAGATAGTATTGTCACTATGCAGTTTTATCACACAAATACTAAGTATTTCAAAGTGTTTTTGGTTAGTGTACTTATGTCTTGTAACCCAAACAATCTTTGACAGAGCAATTTATTACAGAGCCTGTTAATTACTTCCAATTTTTGAGAAATATTTATAAGGCCAGTGTTATTTATAGGGGGACAGAGATGAGAGTGCTATAATGAGTAAGTACACAAAAAATAGAGGATCAATCTGATGCCATGAATATGATTTAAAATGTAGTTTGATTTGATAAAAACAGCAGTGGTTGTTTTAAAAGACAACCATCCTAACAAGATTCACCAGTACTTCTGACTTTCTTTCATACTGCTTTAAGATCACAAGCATGTTTAGAATAACCAAGGTGTACCACCTAAATTTTCCTTCAGACAAGCAGAGGGATGCAGAGGGATTTCAGGAGAAGAGTGCACTCACTGATTATGAGTGGGAGCTTTGCAGAAGTATGCACATTTGTATTGATGGTAACAACGGAGTCTTCGATACAAATTGATCGTGACAAATTTTATGCAGCACATCTGTCTGGTGGATTAAACTAAATTTAATCTAAACCCATCAAAGCAATTTTACTTAGTAATTTCTTCAGTTATAAAACATTTCATATTGTATTATTACTGCACACTAGTTATGACACATTTGCTGGTATTTATTGTCAGAAGTGAAGAGGAAATGGAACCCCTTCTCTTACAAATGAGAGGAATGCAAGAAATTTCCAGGGAACAATGAAAACAGTAGAAATATCTTTTTCCTTAGAACCATTTCTGATGCAAATGCAACACAGAAAGACACTGTTTTGCCTGCTTTCCGCTACAGTAAAACCAGCAACCAGGATGTGTCCCTCTGTCAAATGGCAGAGGCTTTTAAACATTTTTCATAAAGCAGAAGAACCGTCAAGAGGAGTTGAAGCAATGAATCGCAAAGAAACAGACAGAAGAATGATTCTCCTGCATAAAAATGCTAAAGCAAGGTTAGAGATCCTGGGGTTACTTTAGAATGAAAATAGGAGCCGATCAACAAAATATCTGCTGTTAATAAACAAATAGAAGGGTCCCTATAACCTAAAACCTACATTGAGTTATCAGGCTCTTATCACATCTGTGTATTTTTAGACATCTGAACAAATATTTGTACACAGAACTAACAATACTGCAGGCGGATACAGTTGTGTTTGTACAGGAAGTATACTACTGCACTTAATCAGGTTGCTGAGCCAAACTTCATCACCCTCCCAAACATTTATCTACCCAAAGATAACAAAATTAAGAATGCTACTGAAAGCTCCCATAAATATAAAAACTTACAAGATATATAAATATGTCCATAACTCCTCCGAAATCCCTAATGACAGCTGTTGGTGTAAAAAACAGGCCATCTGCCATAATCTTCAGATTAAGCTCAATGCTCATGAATATTACAAAAACATATTCAGCAATCTGAAAATCAAAGCAGAGAACATTTAGCAACAGGGAGTGGAGAATCACAGGGCGGCTGTGCTTCATTAAAGGTAATGTGATTCAGTATCAGTACCTGGAGTGTTGGAGCATGCATAACTCTTCTAAAAGGGGATTCGAACATCATGGAAATGCAGGAGCATATAGTAACAATGATCATGACCCAGTCCAGGTAAGTAACCAAACCCAGTAAGTCACTGTGAACAATACATAAGGATTACTATTATGGAAAGACTGAGTGTTTTGTCATTTGTATTGTGCCTACACCAAAGTGAAGCACTTATTTATGAAAAATAAATTAAACTGAGAAATGTCAAAGATTTCACTGTTACAGAAATACATAGTAGAACTAGTGAAATTACAAGCAAGTAAGGAAGAAGGAAAGCCTGACTTAAAAATGAAATCCTCTTTCTATTCATTCTCCCATTCAAATCCCTAGAAAGAAAAACCTTTTCTGGGAAAAAAAATAGGCAAGTGCATGCACACATACACATGTGCTCACACACTTATATTGCAGGCTTATGTGACCAAGCAAAGTTACTTTTATAGTGCTTACTAAAGCTGATGGTATTTGGTATTTTTCACAGCTCCAGTAACAGGATCTGTTTTAGAACTATAAAAAAAAAAAAGAAGAAGAAGAAAAGATATAGTCATTTACATTGTATTTTTGTCAGCATTATCATTATACCATGCATCTATCACCTCAATGTATTTCTTGTCTGAAGTCAAGTATGTATACTTGTATATGTATATATTTTGGTTTAATTTCAAATGTCTGTGTTATAACATCAATAAAGCTACATCACTTCATGGCCTACCTATAATTTCCCTAACAATTCCTTGGATGGTTAGTTTTTTGGGTCTTGCTTTTGTAAAGAAGGTCTTAATTTTATGCCTTGGTTATGGGTGACTTGCTACTGAATTTTATGTTGCAAAATTCTTTCTCAAGAGTTCTTTCCTTTTACCTAAGAAACCGGATCATTATCCTCATCTGACATAAAGTTCCTTTTGCAAGCCTTATTTCTTTCTTTACTTGTTCAGTCATTTTCTGACGAATATTTTGTACTCTCCACATCTGATCTACCCTGTGAAATTGTCTTTCATCCTCTACAACGCCCAAACAACCATTAAGGAGTGAGACAGGCCTACATGCTCTGGATGTAATAAGCATGTATCCAGGTAATGCAACGTAAGATCTTACTCCAGCAATTATTTAGGCTTTTTATACAAAGCAGAATGGCTTCAGCAGGAGAATCCTATTTAAGAATCCTATCCACTCGTCCCAGTGGTTAAGGGCACTTTTTACATATCTTTCAAATCCTTGTAGCAAATCATGCAGAGAAAGGATCTGCACTGAGGAATCCTATATCCCAAGTGAGGGCTCTAGTCATTGGGATGTGAAATTGCCATCACTTCCTCACTGAGCTTAAAGTGAAAAAAAGGACTGACCTGACTTGAGGCATTACTGCAAAAAGAGATTTCATGGTTATGAACTGCAAGAAAGCAAGATGCATGCAAGGAGAACAAGTTGCATCTTCCACAGCCCAGGATCAGCCACTTATACCCTTCAGTATTCAGAATACACCTGTTTTGGTGTCTTCCCACTGAACCTACAGATTTTTATGCCTTCTTAAGCTCATACCTTGTTCCCACATTGCATACAGCAGCATTCCTCAGCCTTTTTACTAGAAAAAAATGACGTATCCTACCTATTTCAAAAGATCTCTATGAATATTCTGCTTGGCAAGCTGGATGCAAATAAATATTAAGTAGGCACACTTCAAATGAATGAAAAATGACTGTTTAACAAAACCAGTTTTACTCTTGTAGTGACAAAGTTAAACCGCTATTGACATAAATACCTTGTTACTCTTGTGTAGTCACAATTTGAGACAGCACTGACACACATTTCAGAACTGGATGGGAATATATGTTTATGTGTTTTATTTTGCTTCTTTAATTTGAATCTGCTTCATGAGTCAGTGGACTACAATTAAGTTAACTCAAGGATATGTTTTTATGTGAGTGGCAGAATGCTTTAATAAGAGTGTTGTAAAACTGATCACCTAACCTTCCTGTTTTACCTAAAAGTAATTTGTTGAAGGACAGAGAGAGAAATCAATAGCCAAGCATGCACTGAAAACCAGGCCTTCCACATTCCATGTTTGTGGCTTTGAGTTGTCCTCTGTCTGAAACTGTTTGTTGGCAAGATGACATGTATTAAGTCCCAAAATAAGGATGCCCACCATAGACAGAGGTTTAAAAGAAGAGTTGTAAGATGGGTTTACATCATGCTATCCCTTCTGAGAACATGAAAACAAACACTTGTCTGAATCAACAGCTGATATGAAATAAACTTACGCATTAAAGCGAGCTCTCACAACTACTCGGCAGAAATTCCTGAATCTGTGCTCACGACCAACTATGAAAAGTGGTTTGTCAAAATATGGGTGATTCTCTCTCAGCTCCTCCTCTTGGACTTTCCTTTTAAAAGATAGAATGTAAATTATTAAGTGATATGCATTATACCTGCCAAAAATATCCCTCATTCTTTTTCATCATACTTTTTCGTTCATATAGAGAATATTTAATATAGAAAAGTGTGCATTCATTCTTTTCAATTTTAAATACCTTTTCATTTCAGCTTGTTCTTTTTTTTCTTGGATCATCTTTATCTCACTGTCTTCTCTCTGTGCATTTCTGTATCTCACAGTGTTGGAGTGCTAGAAGGAAAACAACCTCTTTTAAATGAGGCTCATGGGTTGTTTTTTAATGTTTCAGATGAAAGCAAGATATGATATTTTACATGGAAATATTGACATGAAAAACCTTTCTTTCCAAATGCACTGCATGTTAACTCATCAAGCATACTGTACAGTATTTTCTATCTACAGTAAGGTTGTTTTTATCGTCAGCAAGGTTAATTTCAGTTTTAATGTCACCTGTGAACTACTACCCAATGCAACTGTTAACATTAAAAGCAAAGGTCTCATAAGCTCAGTTGTTATGTCCAAACTGGAATGCATGCCATCAAATCTACAGAGGAGTCAGAAAGAAAAGGCTTTAGGCATACTTTCAGTTTCTAAAATCTACCGTGCGTACTGTTGGGCAAAACAGTAGAAGACAGTGAGTTGTGCACAACATACAGGTAGTGACTGCACAGACACATGAAGAAGGGAGGCTGAGTGAAGATCAGTGCCTGAATTCATCCAGTGAAGAGTACAATACATATTGCCGTTCAGAGTTCAATGAGATTTTGGACCACTTCTGAAGGGGTAATGTCAGGTGTTACCCTTACAATCAGACATAGTCTACTTGAAGATATATGTCACCTACAGTTTCTTTCTATCATCATGCAAAGTAATTCAGTAATTACTTCTTAAGCAGTTATTTTCAAATGTGAAATGCAGTGAGAAAATGGCTACCACAGTTGAAAATGGAGGGAATAAAATCTCCCCTTGACATATTATTACAAATTTGCAGAAATGAAGACTACCATTCTCCCTTTTAGTTTTTGTCCTTCTGTCTGGCAGTTCTCATGTTTGAAAAATAATGTTAAACTTGCACTGGGAATTTTGAAGTGTTGTTTCACCAGCCTGAGTTATTTTTGTAATTCTAGAGTAAGGTCTTTTGAGGTGCCCTGTGTAGAAATTTTTGTGTTCCTCATGAAGTTGTCTACAGCTTCAGGATTAACGATCTCAGAAAGCGCTTCAAAACCAGTAAGTTTATCAGTGATATAGCCATGCCAACTGTTTTGAGAATAATTCTAATGCAATTATATTATTTATGATTTCAAGATGTCAAAAGACAAATTGTAAGCAAGACCGTAGACAGACATTAGCCTTACACAAGCACTTATTATTTAGTACATATTCCATCTTTTTTATTCCCAAATTGAAACCATTTTTTCTATGTGGACTTACATCTTGAGTCAAGGTTTCAAGAGATTTTCCTCTACTGATTCGCTGGCTGTTGGAACCATGTCTTAGCGATCTGAAATAATCATAATCAATTTAACGATACATCTCAAGATGAAATTTTGACCTTTATAGGGTGGCCATTATAAAGCACTGCTCTCCAGCCATACATTATCTCAAATCCTTATCACTTTTTCTCTCACTTACATCAGAAGCTTATATATTCTTCAATTGTTTTCAATCCAGTCTAACATAAGTCAATTTCTTTTCTTCTGATCTTTAAATTGATAGCTTTGTAGTCAGCAAAGGAAATGGCATTTGAAATAAAAAGGCTTTTTTTTCATTTATTCACTACAATGAATTTCATTATGGTTATAGTGAGGAATGAAGAACTCAGCTCTTTGTAGAAGTAAGTCATTTCAGTTTTTACACATACCTGGTATTGCTCAAATTTAACTCTGTTCATTGCCTTCATTTTAAGAACATTTTTAAACCATCCTTTCTGTCCGTTTACCTGCGTTCTTGTCGTATATGATGCTGGACACTAAGTATTGACCTTTCCT
>JANHGO010003316.1:0-27466 GCA_024606505.1 Aquila spilogaster | reverse complement strand
TCTCCTCTCCTCTCCTCTCCTCTCCTCTCCTCTCCTCTCCTCTCCTCTCCTCTCCTCTCCTCTCCTCTCTCCTCTCCATACTACGAGGGGTGGGTAGCTCCTAAGGGCACACCGTTTACCACAACCAAATGTTGATGGGCTTATAACTCATGGCTGGTGGACTACAGCACAGTCCTAGCGTGTTACAAGGTGATCAGTAATAAGTTGAAATTAATGCAGTGGAAATGATGGGTTCCGAGTCAGTTTGGACTATGGCTGCGGGCTGTCAGTGTCACTTGGCCTCACAGGGACAGCAGGGCAGGTCATGGGTCACAGGTGGCTTCCAGGGCATTTCCCTGCATCTCCCTGGGCTCTGAGATATGCACATCATCTTGGCTGAGCCTTCCCAGGAGCCTGGGGGCAGCCGTCCCGAATGATAAAGGTAAAATGAATCCCCACCTTGAGGCACCTCACACCAGGCTCCTAGGTGGAAAAGCAAAGCCCCTTATGGATTGGAGATAAAATTCAGACCTTCTTAATGCTTTTTGAGGAGTGACTGGCTGCAGCCCAGCGTGGGCAGAGCAGCCTTGCTCTGGCAGCAGGACCTTTGCTGACCTTTCCCTGGATCGTGGCACAGCCTCGGCCGTGGTGGCTGCACTCCTCCACCTTGCCGCAGCCCTCGGGCACGGCCAGACGAGTCCTGGCTCTGCGCTGCGCTGAGCAGGGGGAAAAGCAGCAGCATTTCCTCTCCTGCAGTCACGGGCACTAAGTGTTGCCCTAATAATCAAATGGCTTTTCATCCCCGTAAACCATGTCCTGCTAATGCTTCCTGCAGATGCAGCCCAGAACCCATCCTCTCCCACCTCACTCATTTTCCACTTAGTCTGCCCCTTTATTGCCTAATAAATGGCGTCTGATTTAAGTCTGTCATCTGCCTGTGAACCTGCCGTGGCTGTGGTCCTCCCCCGGGGCACGCACCGTCCCCGGCTTGCCTGGGCTCCTGCCCCGAGCAGGGATGGGCTCCTGAGCTTATCCTGCAGAAGCAGCATTGCTGAGGGGGGACGGGGCTGAGCAGAGGGGCTGGAGCCTCAGCACAAACCTCCTGGGTCCCTCCATCGAGGATTTGGGAGAGCCCTTCGATGGCCAGGTCCCTGCACCAGAGGAGGAGAAGTTATGGAGCAAGCCACGAGCGGGAGATGACCCTTCTCAGCACAGTATTACTTTATCTCTCAGGCCAAGTCCAGAGTGCAAAATGAAGCCACATTTTGGCCGTTCAGCCAAAAGCAGCGAGTGATGGGCACCGAGGGGGACGGGGGCCGTGGGCACTGTGTGACAATTCAGGACACCTCCGCTCCAGACAAGGCCAGGGGCTCTCTGGGGTAATTAGCGGCTTCAGAGCTCCAGGAAGGGTTGAGGACGGCACCGCATGGGCTATGGTATAGGCACACACCAGACGTGGTCTCTGCCTCCGAGCTGTCGACTGCCGGGGCACCCTCCTGGGAGGCATGGGAGAGGCAAGGGTGCAGCACCCACAACACAAACGTCTGCACCTTTCCATGGCCGGGGTTTGCCAGCGTTGCTGTCATCTAAATAGCAGTTTTGGTCTCTCCCTCATCAAGGAGAGATCCCTCCAGCAACATTTACAGCAAGCAGAGCCAGAGGGTCACGTATTTTCGGCAGCTGCTGAGATGAGGAGTCTGCAGGGTGCTCCCTCCATCCTCTGCCGTGGTGAACCCGCCGGCTCCAAATGCCACCCGTGAGCTGGAGAGAGCAGCGGCTCCCTTGGCAGGCTGAGCCCATCCTCCCACCCTTAGTTGTAGTGTTATAAACAAGAAATCTTGGTAGGGAAAGAGCTCCAAATCACAAATACCTGCCATTACAGTAAGATGGCCAAGCAAACAGCTTCTTGCATCAGCTCTGCCTTTTAAATATTCTCAGCTGGGGGCTGATGCAGCTTCTTTGAATTTGTCTTTCAAGAAAGAAAACAAATCCATTTTTATCTTAAACTGCAAAATCTTGGTCACTGCCCAGCTTTACTGCTTGCTTGTCGACTCAAACGCTTTTGGCATGATGACTGCTTTAGACAGGGAGTGAGAAAAGTGCTTATTTTTTGTGGGAAGGGCAGGCGGGTGCCTGGTTCCCATCCTGGCTCCCCACGCAGCCCTTCCCAGTGTGTGCTGATGTGCACATCGCTCTCATCAGCTCGGCAGTGGCACAGTGGCAAGGTTCCCCGAACACTTTAGTGCATAATAGGACTGGTTCAATAATCCCATTACAGTCTGTCTTCAGGATGCCAGGACTAATTGGCAGGTGCTGGGACCTTCATCCCCAGCTGGAATTTTATTGCTCATCACAATTAACTGTGATGCTAAAGTCTCTCGGCCGCACATGTGCCATTAGCTCAGTCTGGAGCTGTGTCCTCGCTGGGCACTTCCAGGACCTCACTGCCCCCCGTCCCCTGTCTCTGGCAGGGAAAGTACATGGTTATTGCTGCAGCTGATTTGCCTTTACTTCATGCCGTTTGCAGCTTAATGGGATTTATTTTGCGCATGTCCAGTTGGAGCTGTTTGCTGCACGAAATGCTGGCTGGAAGCTGCCGTGCCGGTGGTGCTGGGGAAGCTGAGGACAGCCCCAGTCTGGCGCCTGGCTGTGGCGGTGGGACAGGGACAAGTGGCCTGAGCTGGCGCTGCCAGTCTGAGGGGCTGCAGGAGGGGCTGTCGTTAGGCTGAGCCTTCGCCGCTCTGCTCACATCTCTCTATCGAAACTCTCGGCTTCACCAAACTGCCCTTTCTCAACAGAGCACTTGACATGTGCTTCACTTTGAATGCGGGCAGAGGCTCAGCTCACTCCAGTGCAATGGGCACATTTGTTTAAGTGGGGGTTTTGGGTTTTTTTCCTGATCTAAAGCTGTTAAACAAGCAATTGTGGCTCATCCTGGCAGCTTGTTTTCAGCTGCTCTGGGATGTGCCATTTCTAGGGCCCTGGAGAGAGCAGAGGGCTGAGGACAGACTCTGATAACGCAGCTGGTGACAGTTTTATTTCCTTTTAAGCAATTCAGACTTCAGAGACTCTGCTCCCACTGTGGCACTTTGTAGTGATGAGGAGTAAACTCTTTGCGTCTGCGTTCATGTTTCCCATCCGCATATGTGACTTAGATCCCAGCGCTGTGGACTGAGGCTTTGAAAGTACATAAACCTCCTCCCGCAGCACGCCCTTCAGCCGGAGACATATTACCAGAAGATACGGCGAATGCCAAAACTTTTCAAGGCTTCAGAAAGTGATTAGACAAATTCTAGGAAGAAAAAAATCCATCAAGAGCTATTAAGCACCGAGACAAGCTCTGGGACCCAGATGGGTGGATGCCAGGGAAGTGTCGCTCAACTCTGCCTGATCCCTTCTGCTCTCTCCATCACACCCGCTCTTGGCCAGGACCAGCACTGGGATGCTGGGCTGAAGGGGCCCTTGGTCTCGCCCAGATGTGCTGATCTTGGGCTCCATCTCCTCTCCTCTCCTCTCCTCTCCTCTCCTCTCCTCTCCTCTCCTCTCCTCTCCACATTCACAGGGGTTATTGCAGGGTCTCCATGCTGTGCAGGGCTCTCTTTGCCATTAGCTTCTGTTTTTGTTTTTTTTTAATCAAGAACTGATATCTATTGGCATTGGAGCAGGATGGCAGGAGTATCTGCAGTGCTGCAAAGAAGCCTTTGGGATGAGGATCTGTCATGGAGCCAAACAGGGGAAAACAAAGCGTGGCTCTTCAGGCAAAAGCTTGTTGAAAAGAGGAGCAAAGGGAGGCTGCAAGAGGTTTGGTTTTCACAGCTGAGGTTGGTGTGCGGGAGCGACAAAGCCTGAAAGCCCGCAGGATGCGGCCGGGAAAGGCTGTGCCATCGGGCTGCACCAGTGGCTGGCTGGGGCTGGGCTTCAGCTGCCGCCGGAGAAACCTCGCCACAGGGATGACAGCTTTTGTGTTAAACATGGGGTATCGAATCAGGCATCCACCGAGCAGCAACCTAAAGTACATTTCAGTCCTCTCTTCCTTGCTTTTTAGGATGGATAAAACTCGGCTTTAGTCCATTTCTGCCAGCTATAGCTGTCAGTCAAAATAAAACCCTCCCCTGAACTCATTCTTTCTGGCTCCAGGTCACGCTCTCTTGGTTTCAAGCCCATCACCCCGCCCCACCGGCACCTCGCAGCGCAGTGAGATGCTGTGCCCAAACCCACGCCTGGGACCGTGCCGTGGCCCCGGTAAAGGCAACGTGCCCGACCCCTCTTTGGTACCCGGCTCCTACAGCTCACCCCTGCCTGTGCCCACCCCAGGGCTGCCCGGCAGCACACACGCCTGTATGACTTTTTTTCCAAATAACCGAACCACCCTCACTTTCTCAATCCTGTGTCCGTCATCTTTTGGAGGATGAGATCCTGGTTGTGCAGATGCCCGTCTGGTTCATCGCCTCCTCCCTGCCCAGCTGGGAGATGCTCCTGGCTTTGAGCCGCCTGCCCCTGCCTGCATCCCGGGAGGGGACCTGGGGATGGGGAGAGGCGAGCGCTCGGCTCCTGCCTCCTCGGTTGGTTTTGAGCTTTGATTCCAGCACAGAGCTGTGCGTTGGGGCAGTATTTCATGCTTGCCAGTGTCGGCTGATAAACCTTTGATTTTCACTTCTGGGAATAATAGCACAGTAATGAATTATATTCACAAGAATAACTGTAATAGTCATAAAACTGCAAATAGAAGAAAACTGTAAATCAGTCACCCCCTTGTAATGTGCTTACTTCATCTGAATCACCCTCCCTGGGCAGATTATCAATTTTATTTGGCTTTCCCATCCTAAACTTTTATTAAGTGGGGTGCCTCATGCGTAAAGATAGCGAGCACAAGCCATATGTTCCAGGGATTTATCTGTTTATTTTGCCTTCCTTCCCTCCCTCTCCCCTTCTGCTCGCGGCTCTTGGGACCTGCAGGAGGCTGACGTTGGACCATAAAAGACACATGTCCCTGGTGTCACTTTACTTTTATTATGCAAAAAAAGAATAAGCTGCTGGGTGATGCACAGGCCTTCCTCTGTGCTGTGCAGAATTAGCCAGACCCTGCAGTACATTTAGATTTCCATGTAATTAAAGTAGAAAGCCATTAGCATAGCTCCAGGGTAATCAAGGGGCCACATCCTGGACCCCAGCATGTCCTGGACCGCAGCACAAAGATGCTGCTTCTCCCAGTCAATGGCACGATGCTCGCCCCGAGCCCTGTGGGTAAACTGGGGCAGCCCCTGGGCATGGGGAGGTGTGCGAGGGCAGCCGGGGCAGCATCAGAGAAACGATGGTGACAATTCACCGCTGAGCTGCTGACACTGAGCACAGATGGAGAACGGGGTTTTGAAGGCAGAGCCACAGCACCGAGTGCTACTGGTGTCTCTGCCGCAGCGCTCGCCGTGCTTTCTCCCTGCCATGCAGGGAGGCAGCAGCAGAGAAGATCTTCTGCGCCCAAGCATCTTCTCTTGCTGGGTACAGCATGGTAATTTTTAGCAAAGTCCCCATCTTTTCTCTTTTTATTGGAGAATCATGTACAAAAATCCCTTTGTGTTTCTCTCACAGCTGCCTGCCCATGCCCTTTTCCATGTTTCCTGTCAGAAATCCACTGGTTGCAGTTGTGATCAAGGGGTGCAAGGCTGGCATGAGAACAACACTGAATCAACGCTGATGTAAAAGGTGTCAGAGCAGCCAAATGAGCTGGGGGAAAGGTCCAAATTACAGTCAGAAAAATGCAGCTGTTGGGTTTGGTGACCTTTTCGAAGGCGAGGAACAATCTGGATTGGAGTTTGCTTCAGCTGGACACGAACTTGCCAAGGCCTGCACGGTATTTCATGGCTTTTGGAAACACCGGCTGCAATTTTCCATCATAATGCAGCAGGGAAAAACCACAGACTGTGTGATTTACGAGATGCTTCTCTTGGATATTTCCTTCTGTGATCTGAAATTATCAAGTAATGTAGAAACCCCAAATTGTTGCTCCAACTACTCCCACTGAGTATGCCTTTGCCGTGATTTTTCATGCAAGTCCAGCTTCTCCTCCCCTGTGCACAGCAGCCTCCAGCATTGGATCCAGCCACGGCTGCCTCCGGCCGTGCCTCCTGCCCCGCAGCAGGTTGGTTTTGTGATTCACGATGGTCAGTGCATTTTGGTGATTTAACGATGGCTAACGGAGCTGAGCCCATCTGCACCCATCAAGGACTCCTGGCCAGGCTCTCTACAGCTTAGCAGGACCTGAAACACATCTGTTGATTGAAGGATGTGCTGGAGATGAACCTTTTCTGCTCTGACAAGTCGCTCCTTACAAGCCTGAGGCTGTTTTCCTGAGCAACAGGGTCTTGGCAAGTGCTTCGGCTGTGCGTGTGTGTCTTAGTGCAGGTGCCATCCTTGTGGGCTCGTCCTCTTGGCATTGCACACGTGGACATCACCCAGGTTTTCATTAGTGCAGGCTCAGGGGTGACCAGAGAGGGGTCAGGGGGTTCTGCCCAGCTCCCCCGTTCCTCCTTGGATCGCTTCTGCTGGGGGCCTGGGCCAGTCTTGTAACACGGTTTTCCCAGTCTCCCTGGAGGAGATCGCAGTTTGAGCCTGGAGATGTCCCAGCTCACCAGCCCTTCTCCGGCTGCTGCTGGATTTAGTTGGGCTTTTCCAGAGCTCCCATTTGGCTTCATCTAAGGAAAACCAGAGCCTGCCAGGCGTGCGCCATCAGGAAGGCTCCAGTCCCGCTGTGCAGCTTAAACGGTTACCGGCTTTGACAGAGCTGGAAGACAGACTGAAAAAACCTGAACTGCAGAGGTGACTGAGCTGGGGTGTGGGTGGAGGATGGGCAGAGAGCGCAGTTATTGCTGTGACTCATGCAGGTGCTTCACTCAGCACCCAATGCATGGTGTTATCCCGCGCTTATGCAGTCCAAGAGGCTTGTCGGGGGGAACGAACAGTTGCTGGAGTAGGGAGAAGGGAATACAATGAGGCCGGAGTGGGAAAGGCTGGAGACATCATAGCCTCTGCTGGAGGTTCAGCCCAAGAGATGCTTCCCAGAGTGGGTCTCGCTTGCAGGCTCCAGGTGATGGGTTGGCACGGGCTCTCCAGTCCTCTATTTCCAGAGGTCCCATAGGCTGGGGGAGCCTGGGACGACCAGCACAGGAGCAAAAAAGCCCTTGTGGGATCCCTGTGGGGTGTGCGACCTGCCCTCGGTCCTCCAAGGAGGGCTGTGGGAGTGGGTTGCTGCTTGTGGTGCTTGGCACCTCTGCGAGCCGGAGCTGAGCCGTGTTTGGAAGCAGGGGGGGAACCTCATAGGAGCTGGATTTTAAAGGCAACTCTGAAGTTCAAAAGTGGCTGCAATTTGAACAGAAATCTGCTCTTTGCAGCCAGTTAGCAAGGCTGCAAAAGCAGCAGGAGCGTCTCATGTTTTGACAGCGTTAAAAAGGCACAGAAACCAAACAGTGCGGATTGAACACGCCACCCATGCGAGCTGTCGCTCCGGCATCAGCTACCCAGCACCAAGCCGATCTGCCAGCCACCCCAGCAGCACGGCAGGTCCCAGGGACCGGCGGGGTCCCAGCCTGCCTGCCAGAGCCAGCATCCCTGCCCTGCCCTGCCTGCTGGGGTGGTGCTGGCAGGAGAAAACCACATATTTTTGGTTAACCCCAGCCAGAGCAATTTTGTATGCAAGGGTCTGTGTTTATACCACATGGTCTCCTATTTTTCTTCTTAGGTTGAAGGATTTCTTGGGTAGAAGGGTCTGGTTTGGGCTGTCTCTGCTGTGGAGGGGGCCGGCATAGCTGGGATGCTCTGCCTGCCTGGCTCTGCTCCCTTAACAGATGAGTTTGCAGCTGTTTCACTCTCCCAGAAGAGTAAATTGATGGGTCTGGCTCCAAATTCATTTAGCAGACTTGTTCTTTGGAGAGTCAGACAGACCTGGCACAGCATCCAGGGCACAGCCGAGGCAGGGCGGAAGGTGAGGGACACCCTTCCCAAGGGTGTCCTTGGGACATCACCTGGGTAGGAGATTCCCTGCATGCAGGACGAGGGATGTTCCATCTTCCTGAGGATGCAAGAAACAGGTCCTCAGGTGATTTCTCCAGGGCCTGTGAAACACTGAGGCTCCCAGAGAGACAGATTTTGCTTCTCTCTCGGCAAATGAACAGTGAAAGACTCCACGTCTGGTGTCTGGGGCTCACGCACACACACAGAGTCCCTCTGGGACCTGCTTGTATCAAGAGCCTCTTGGTGCAATTCCCTCATGGTTTCCTATCGAAAAGAAGCTCATCTGATACTACAGTGCAAGTGTGTCCATTAGTATGGGGCTCCAGGGCCCCCCTTGTCCCAGCTAAGGCAAGAGGAGGGTCTCCAGACACTTGTCGCATGTGGCATGGACAGAAGCAAGCAGGATCCGACCCCTCTTCATTTTGGCACCTGAGGAGAGCGGAGACCCCCTCCCTGGGTCACCTCCAGACCTTCCCACCCCACTGATGAGATATGTGTCCCCTTCCTGGGATACTTCCCGGACGGCAGCAAGTGACCGAGCCATCGGCTTTGGGGACGGCACCGAAAAGGCACCTCTGGTCCCAGGCAGAGCCGGCGTGGAGCCCCGCAGCCTCCGCACCAGCCCACGCCGGCTAACGCAGCCCTCGCTCTGGCCGCTGCAATCACATCTCCGCTCCCCGCTCCGCAATCAAATTAATGAGGAGCAGCAGCGCAGGCAGATCGCGAGCGAGCGGCGAGGGGGTGGCGGGGGAAGGCGGGTGGGGGGGATGCTCTCGGTGACTCACTGCCCTGCTCGGGGAGAGGGTTTTCTGTTTTTGAAGTCAATGCTGGAAAGCAGCTCCCTCCTTCCTTCCCTCCCTTCCTCTCCCCCCCAAGCCAAAAAAAGCTGTGACAGCTTGATTTAGGGCTGGATAATGAGGCAATTGTGAGGAGGATGGGTACAGCGGGAGCCTGCGCTTGCCAAATCGTTCGGCTTAATTGATCAAATATTTTTATGCATCGTTTATTCCTTTAAGGCAACCATAAGCCTCTTCTCCTGCTGCACTGAAATGAAAAGAGCAATGCTGGAAATTACCCAGGCTGAACCCCGGTGCAACAGAGGTGGCTGGCGAGGACTTCCTCGGCCACCGAGGACTTGCCTGGCTGCCTGCGCTGCCCGTGCTGCCCGTGCCGCCTGTGCCAAATGGAGGGTGGGCGAGCGGATCCAGCCTCTCCAAGGCTCCCCAAGGCATGCAGCGGGCAGGAGCACAACTGCAGGCAGCATCCATCCGGCAGGGCTTGTCCCGAAGGCCCGGCCGGAGCGCGGGTGCAGCCGTGTGTGCTCCCCCCAGGCTGCCACCGCCCGTGTCCCCGAGCGCTGGGGCAGCGTGCCGCGCCAGGGCTGTCCCCACCATTCCTGGTGCGAAGGGAAACACCCAGCAAGCCAAGACAGACACGTAAGTAATTGCTAGGAAATGTTTCCCCCATGCAATTAAGTCGCTGTAATCACTAAATCCCTCAGTCAGAGCTGGATCTGTTAATCTACGAAGAAAGAAGGACAAACCAAATCCATTCCCTGTCGGCTTTTATCTCCCGCCCTCCTGCCACAGGATGCCAGCGGCAGGGAATCACTCTCAGTGCGGGGAGGACATGGCTTTCAGTCCAGCCTCCTCCCTCGGACATCGCCGCTCCCAGGTGCTGCCTTCAGCCCCCTGAGCCTCCCGTGTCCCCTACAAACCCTTCTTGCCTGGGTTCAGGTTGGCTGGCACGGTGCTGGGTGTCCCCTTGCCCACCCAGGCTTGAACACACTGTAGTTGCCACCATGGAGAAAAGCCGCTGCTGAATGGGCTGTCGGACCCCGGGTGGGTTGTGGCGAAGGGTTGCGGGTCATCGGCAGAGCTGTTGCTCAGGGCAAGCAGGAGCAGCCCAGTCCCTCCTGCCTGCAGCACAGTCCC
The DNA here is from genome assembly GCA_024606505.1 of Aquila spilogaster. Classification (NCBI taxonomy): domain Eukaryota; kingdom Metazoa; phylum Chordata; class Aves; order Accipitriformes; family Accipitridae; genus Aquila; species Aquila spilogaster. The sequence goes on along the minus strand of JANHGO010003316.1, from coordinate 17,549 downwards.
TGGGCTGCAGCTCAGTGCGGGTGAGCGCCTGGCTGCTTTCTCCATGCTCAAAACAAGAGCTGCCTCTAGCGGTACCCGAGACGCCTGGGGGCTTGTGCGGGGCTCCAGGCGAGGAGCATCCTCCCGGCCCTGCCTTGGGGACCGCTGCTGCCTGGTTGTGATGTGGTCCCACCGCCCAAGAACTGGCTGGGACTGCAGGAGAGGGACCCCACGGCTTCTCATCCCATCCACCACCAGCATCCCTCTTCTCTGCCCGCGTTGCCCTGGTCCCTGGTGTGGTACTGCCACTCCTGCCGGTGTCACCGGCAGCCCAAATCCCGGCTCTGAGCTCAGCTGCGTGTTCTTGCTGGTTGGATTCAGCTTGGCACATAAAAACCTTGACCCAGGCCCCCTTTCAGCTAAACAAACTGAATGCCTTGGGCTGCCGAGATGAGAGCAGCAGCAAAGACAGGCCCTGCGCTTCCCTGCGTTGCTTCAAGGACAGTTTGTGGCAGATGCTCACAGGCAAGGACGGATCAGCAGGGATGGCTGGCAAATGACACGTGGACCAGATGTGTGCTTCTTTCCAGGGGTGGCTTCACTGGCGCACAGAGAAATGTCAGGGACCAAAGAGAATCGGTTTGCCCCATTGGCCCCATGCCTGGTACATCCTTGGGGTCACGCTCAGCCCTCAGCACTGTCCCCCCCACACCCTGACCGTGTCCTGTCCTGCCTCTAAGTCACCTTTCCAGGCCAGGGGATGCTGGAACATGCTCTGGCTGAGAGCTGAGAGATGGGGCAGCTGATTGGTACAACATATCCCAAGATGCTATTTTGTACCATCCCGACCACTGAATTCTGTTTTCTCTTATTCAACCCCCCTCCATGACAAACCTTCATCAACTGTCCTCTTAGTTCACCTAGAGAACTAACAGACAGAAAACCTCATGATTCTTTTGGACCTCCCCCTAGTTGGCCAAGGCCAGGTGAGCTCCACCAGCATCCACGGGAAGCAGAGGTCTCTTCTGTCCCAGACGCAGCTGGTCCTCTGCACTTTCCCCTTTGTTCAGAGCAAGTCAAATGACGTAAGATTTCCTTGATCACACACACAGGGATGCTCCTCTATACTGCTGTGCTCCAGGGATGAGCAACTAGACTGTGAAGCTTCAGAAGAAGGCTGGAAATCCTGGAGACCTCTGAAATGAAATGCAGGGAAGAAGACAATCAGAGGGAGGTGAACTGACAGCCTGCTGAGACTGCCAGCCCAAACTCACAGGACAAAGACGGCTGGCCTGTGCTCCTTGCTGCCAGTTGAGGAGGACACTGTGGTTGAGGCATGTCAGAAAGAACTGCCGTTCTTTATGACCACTAATGGTATTTGCAGCTCTGCATTTAAAGATGATGATAAAGGTAATCAAACTGTCAGGAACAAAGACAGATGGAGAGCTCGCTGGAGCCAGCGAGGGATTCCCTACTTTCAGTTAACAGCTGTGATTTATATTTCATTCACACCTACGGACTCGGAGCAAAGAGCAGGGCAGCAGCGCTTTACAAAAACACTGTAGGGAGGAGTACAACAGACACTGAATTTGTCTGCGCTTGAACTTCTAGACTTGTTTATGCCTTCTTTGGACATCACCATGAAATATCGCAGGGGTTATAAACTTTTCCCAGAAAATATTTTGATGAGCAGAATTCCCTGGTGAGATAACAACCAGTAGCTTAACCTCCTGCAGCTGGTTCCATCCTGACAACAAGCGACCCCCCTTTCCCTTTCTTCTCCTCCCACGCAAGGTTTTGACAAGGTCCTGACAGCAGGCACTGCAGTCCTTATGATCTATGCAAGCTATGAAGTACACAGTTCTTTCAGAAGTACAGGTTGCAACAGCAGTGGCAGGGATGAAGGAAGGGCAGGGAGGTGCAAGGACTCCCCAGCTGCATAGCCACTGACCCTGACCTGCCAGCAAGGTCCATAGCTCAGATCTTTGATGGCTGTGGATCCCTAGCTGTGTATCAGAGACCTCTCTTGCTATTCTCCGAGCTCTGGCTTTGTCATGATTCTGGCATCCCTCTTTTCTTCTGTCTTCAGATGGTGTCTCTTTTCTCATCTTACCTTTGTATAGTGTCACGTCGACAGCAGGGACAGACAGCAGCCTTACTTTCTTTGTAACAAAAAGTCATTAAACAGGATGCTGTGTCTGCGCTGGTACTGTGTCCATGCAACTTGTGTTTCAAGGATCATGTTTGCTTTATTTCTGTGGATTAAAAAAACCAAACAGTAAGAAATCAGCCTTCCCAAGAAGAGTTCTAGCAGTTAATTAGTTTCAACATTGAAAGGGCCACTGCCCAGCAGCTAAAAATCATCATGTTTGAATGGTGAATTAAGTCAGCCAAGCAATAAATCTGAGCAACAAAACAGTCCCTTTAGCTCAGAGGAGTTCTCTTTCCTCAAAACACTGATAAATGGCTTTTTCTGAGAGCCCACGAGGTCATCAAATTAATAAAGCATTTCAAGTAATGTATGGAAGTGAAGTGACACTCTGCTGCAAGAGATTTGCTGTTAAAGCCAACTCTCTATAACAGAGTGCGATGCATATAGGTTTTCCAATTAAACCTATCCTCTAATTTAGGACAGTTGTCCAAACTCCTTCATGTCTGTTCTGGTCCACTGTCTTCCTCCCTAGTCATTACTTAGGAAAGTTGAGCTTGAGAAAAATTCACAAAAGGAAAGACAGAAAGAAAAATCAAAACTTGGGATTCTCTCATCGACCAGGCAAGATACTCAGAATATTTACCATGAAGAAAAGGGAAGAGAAGGCACCAAGGAGGGAAAGTAAGTGAAACGCTGCACCCAAAATACTGGATTTACTCATTTGACATGAATAGGGGCAGGGACCATTGCCTGCCAGCACTAATGTCAGGAACATTTGCATTCCCCAGCACAGTTAGACAGCGGGAAGGTCCAAAGCCCAAGAAGCAACACTCAGACATCCAGGAATTATATAAACAAAAGGAGTTCGACCTTCAGTTAAATTCTGCAGGCTTAGCCTGAACATGGAACGACCTCTTCAGACACGGCAGGCACATAAAGCCAAGTACGGCCCTGCTTTACGTCACCAGCCAGTTCCCTTCCTGCGTGTTGGGGGTGGCCCTGATTTGGGCTGAGATATAGCAGCAGTAAGCTCGGATAGGACAAGATGGATGATGAATTTAAGAGATGCTTGGGGGCAGATATTAGGGAAATCTTTCCAGTACTCGGGATAGTTAACAGGGGAACAGGTTGCCTGGGAGATGAGACATCTCTGCCAGTGGCTGTTTCTAAGACGGGACGGACATCTGCGGCTGAGAGCATATCCTGGGCGGCCTCTCATGCTCCCTTCTAACCCAGGGCTGTTCTCAGTGCCCTGATCTTTAGAGGAAGAGAAAGTAGCACAGGACACAATTTTCACTTTCAACTCTTGCAGATGGCTCATAATGGGCCTTATACCAGAGGCAGAGAGAAGGAAAGGCATGGGGAAGTCCAGCAACTATTTTACTGGAAGTTTGTGTGATGGTCGCCTCTCCCTTAAACCTGAAGCTGAATACGTTCCCTCACTTTCCACTGCAACGGCTTTCTGCAAGCTTGTATTACACTTGGAACTATTTAATATGAAATATATATTTAATAATATGGTAGCACAAAGAGGCACTGAATAGGCCAAACATAAAAAAGAGCTAGCAATAGCCTCTGCAATATTGTACCCACTGGGTACCCTTCTTCACGAAATCCTAGCCCAGGTTTCATTTGCCTTTGATTTACGTAAAGCATAAACCTCTTGAGACAGTCTCCAGTACACGTATGGACCCCAGTACTCTGCCCTCCGAGTCCTATCACAATACAGCGCTCGTAATTATAGCGGTGCTGCCTTCGGCACACGTCTGTGCCATGGACAGCTGATCTCCAAGGGGATGTGTTCATCACTCTTCCAGAGTCTGACAACGGCTGACATACAAACCCGGCAGCACACACGCGACAACGACTCCAGCCTCTTTGTGGACTCATTGACATGCAGCAGAAACTCCAGATACCATATGGAACGTGGAGGCAGATGGATGGACATATGTATAATCTGTGTGCATCTCTGCTGATGTAAACATCCCAGCGCAGGCATTAACACTCAAGTATATGGTGTGCATTTGGGGCGCGAGAGAATTTTTCTCCCATAAAATAAATAAAATACGTTCTGAGCATCTTGGGATGAAGCCATTCTAATCCTTTTATTCTTTCCAAAGGAAAATGATTCCATATTCAGGGCACTGTGCAAACAATTAATTAGCCTAATGAAAATGAAAGGCCTAATTGTTCAGTATTATTATGATCATTGGCAGCCAGGCGTGACCAAAGAATAGGCACTATCTTACCAGGGATAAAGCACAACTGTCTGGCTTTTCCGGCTTTTTTGATACTTGAACATCTAGCAAAACAATTTTTTTTTTTGGAGTGATGGTGTAGTTCTCCATTCCACATGCAAAAAAGCTGGCAGTATTTGGAGACATCTGAATGAGCTGCTATACAATTAAAAAAATGAAGAGGAGAGAGACCCAGCTGGTGTGAAATGACCTGGCTGCATGGAAGTCAATACAAGCTGTAACTTGCCTGAGTTGAATGACATGGTGGTGTCTCCACTGTGTGTCTCCGGCAGGAGACTTGACTCACAAGACGAGAGTGCTGCAACATTAAGAAAAATTGTATTTTTTAAGGAGCATACCTAAAATTAAAGTACAGTCATCCTAAATGCAGCTCCCTTTTCAGTGACCTGTTGTTATCCAAATGGAAAAGTGCTTTAAATTCATGCAGATGAATTTGTTCACTGTGGATAGGATCACGAAGAGTCAGGTTACAGGAGCTTTAAGAAACTGAACCGTTATCATTCATGCATATCTCGCAACATGGAGATAGAAAGCAGATGCTGACTGAACATTGACCTAGCCTGAGGAGTATGCGTCCAGTAATTCTTCCTTTAAGCAGCTGATTCCCATGGGAAAATCCTTAAGATTCAGCTTTAATTCTATTTTCTGCCTTGTGCAGAGACTGGCAACCAGAGACTATTCTTTAAAAACAATGTGGATGAAGTCCACTCTCATTCACACTTGCCCAACCCCACTGACTGTATTACAGATGGTTTCCCGGCAAGCTGGATTTTCTGTGGTTTGTGGGGGGGGGGGGCAGTTTAAACTTCACTAGGGGCACTTTTACTCTGTGCTCCAGGCTGACACCCGAAGCTGCAGGACATGCCCACGCAGAAGACATCCATTATCATGCAATATCAGATGCTCACATGGGAAATATGGCTTCCCAGTGTGACCAGTGGGGATAGGTAAGCGCCTCGCTTAGGGTCTTGGGATCATCCCCTGGCGGAGTTTAATACTCTGAATTGATTGCAAAGGGATCAAGAACCCAAGCCTGGTCATCGAAATCGTGCGGGATGGCCCCCTCCTTCCCACTCTCAGTATGCTTAGCACAGCATTCCAGGGGATGCTATTCCCTCCCCGTGTAATTTAATAAACTGCTGGCTAGCAAAGAGCAAGGGTAAAGTCAGACCTATATCTCCTCCAGCTCTACGGATGCAGAGTGAGAGCAGCCCACGCCCTTCCCTTGGCGCAGGAGTGGAAATTTCTTTATGCCATCTCAGCAACTCACTGGAAAAACAATGACATAGAGTTGGTCACTTGAAAGCTTTAGATACTCCACATTTGTGCTGTGTTGCCTTTTAGGAGGTAAGTTGTGTCCAAATATACTGGGTTTTGAGAAGGATTTAAAAAAAAAGCAGTGATTACAATAAAGAATAGTACAATCCTGTAAAAAAGGTAAGAACAGAAAATACAGATTTGTGGCTGATGGTCACTGCACTTCACAATCGCCCTTTTAGTTTGCAAAAGTGAAATCAAGGAGAACGCATGGGTCTTCCTGAAACCATTTCAGGTCTGCTACCATTTGTTTATGCAGCTGGTAACAATTATTACAGATGCTGCTGGGGACTTTGAGACATAAAAAAATGACAGACCCAAAGATGTCATAGCAGGAATGGTCTATCAGGTAACTGAATATCCCAGGAACCTTTGTCAGGCTGACAAAAAACATTCTGCTTAGTTGAATACAGCTGTTACTTAACCTCGGATAGACAGGCACTCATCACCCCTTACTGATAAAAAAAGAAAACCCTAACAAAACAAAGCTTTTTTTAAAGTTTATTTTGCAAATCTACCAATTCATTATATGAAAGTATGAAATCCTGTGTGGTTACATTAAACAGTTACATTACAATCCAGGTAATACAAATAACCAGTACAAAGTTAGTCTTAGGTACTCTTGGGTAACAAGTAGATTTAACATTATTTAAAATAAAAATAAGTCACAAAGAAGAGAAAAATAGCCTTGTGATTGTCAAAGAATTTAGTTTAAAGCAAGGAAACCACTGTAGACCCTCCTTGTCCTAGAAAAAGTTAAGAGAGAAACACTTTACATCATCTTTCAATGTTAATGTTCAATTAGATGCATCAAACAAATTTAAGTGCACACATCTACTTAGGGTAAGAAGAATAGTTCACAAGTTGTTTGGAAACTAGTGTCAGGTTTCATTCTCTGGAAATTACATTTACAGTGAAACATCACCACCATCCTTGTTTTCACATGCATAAAAATCCTGTAATATCATTTGTAAAATACACCAGAGCTTCAAATCTGCTCTAATTGAATTCAGTGGGAATAGGATCAGTTCCTACATTTAATAAGTACTCCTGATTTACTGAAATCCTTACGAAACAGGAATGAAATTAATTTAGTGAACAAAATACTGTAATAATTCAGCAAAACTCTTAACTTTACTATCCAGCAATTGACACTGCAACTGCATTTCTGAGGACCTTTATGCATGATCATTCTTTCCTCTCCACCAGCAACAGGACACACAAAGACACCACGTTAACTGTGCTTAGTAGGAACTCGGAGCTATGTAAATAAAGTATGAAAATCAAAGAACAGATTGAATTAATCTAGAAACTGCTCTCCTGACACCCATCTGACACACCTCTAGTGTCACTCTGCTGCCTGTAAGCTGCCATTTCTGGTGAGACATCTGTCAATCATAATCGCATAACTGCTTCTTAGCAAGCAGTTAAATGGAGCTTTGCTTTTGCAGCTGCATCTCTACGTTGCTTATGCAGTTCAGGGTAAAATGTCCAAGATGCTACCGCCGCATATAGTGCAACAGTTTCACAGAAGCAAGGCGAGCTGTTTATGGGGAAAAAAGGCAGGTGCGGGTACAATCCTGATGACCTGTGGCACAAAGGAAATTAAAACAGTTCATTCCCTCGTACAGCCTTCACCTTTTTCAACTAGGACATCCAAAATGGTGCAAACCCCCAAATCTCCACTCATCCATGTGCAACAAACCTGCACAGCTCGTTGTAGTAGAGAAGTGAAGCCAGCAGCATCTTAGCAAGGCTTCTAAGAGAACTAGACATTTATCCACAAGAGTATCTTTAACACTGATCACCTCAAAAAACTTAAAGAAACCAGACAGGTTACACAAAACTATACAAACTTTTCACCTGGACATAAAGTGCCATCAAACTATGGAAGCAAAAAAGAGTTACTCTTGCGTGCAGTGGCTACTGTAAGTATCTACAGAAGGCTTTATTCCCCTGAAGCAGATAAAGTTTGCTACAGTCTTGAAAATGGTACCAAGCTGGTGGGAATGGTACTATAACCAAGGCTAGCAATTTTCTTCTTTCCTGACAAACACCACTCTTATCCAATATGCCAAAGCCAACTAGGCTGCATTTACTGGTGGCTGACTGCAGAACTTTCCCCAGAAGGTAGTTTAAAATGGTAATAAATGCTTCAGTTTCCCATTCTCTAATATGATACGATAAATATAATTTGTTCAGACCCTTTGCTAAAAGCATGCGTTACAACAGACGGCCCCACCCTGTTATTACCACTGTGCCTGCTTGTTTTTCATCTCTACTCATGTAAATGTAATATCAAATCCTCTTAAGAATCCTGAGCAGCCATCCAGAATCACTTGTTCAACTGACATTTCTGTAATAATAAGGAAAGAAAAAAGAGTTGTGGGAAATTAAATGGTGTTCTTGTTGCCAAGTTGTTAAAATTATATGGCAATATGCTTCCAGTAGTTGTAAGAAATTAATTTGTGGAGTGCTTACAAGCCTTACATCTACTAAATCTCAACAGGATATAAAATGCTATTTAAGTGATACAACTTACAAATGTTAAGGAGAAAAAAAATCAGCACCAAAGAGTGAAAAAAGAAACTAGATTCTTGACTGCACTCTGATTCCTCAAGGCTGGATCTCTACAGCTGAGGAAGCCATGCGGGAGATCCTCGGTGAAGCACTTATGTGTGTAGGTATGTCAGCACCTGCACCTCTCCCTTCTGCCACACCTCTTCAGCGGATGAGACAGGGCACGTTCAGTGAGTTACTCCACTCCTGTAAACAGTGGCTGGCAAACAGCTCAGCCAGCCCCTCTGCTAACCACTCCCTCTTCCACTGCTTTCTGAAAGCACTAGCCAGAGCAAAGCAAGTATCACTACTTTTCACCTCCTTTATTATAATGTTGTTCAGAAAGAAGTGCCTGAGACACCTGATCTGTAGATGAATTCATTTTTAAATTATGCCACTACGTATTACTGTCATTGTTTTCTCACAACAATGTCAAATACAATATAAAACTTTGGATTTTCTATAGTGAGTAAAATCAGCAAAGTCAAAAGGCAGACAGTGCTGGCAGTGCTGTTACTGCTCCATTCTGTAAGACAGAACCAGGGTAAGGCGCTTTGGTAATCAGCACCAAGTTTAAGCGACAAGCTTTGTAACAACAATTCGCTCTCCACGCACTAGAGTACGCACAAGTTTTCTGCAGATGCACGGAAAACTGAGACCTCCTGGTTGTTCTCTAAGCTGCTTTGAAACTACAATTCGTTTAATCCAGCAGCAGATCCTGGTACTATTCTTTTCCTAAGTACAGTACATTTTGATAGCAACATAGAAGCACACGACACAAAACAGATTTGTTCAAGCTCACCATGGTTCTGATGGGCTACACGCACCAAGAGGCAATTCAAAAAGAGTACACAACTCAATTCATCAGGACAACAACACTGACTCAAAGGAATTCTGGCTCACTTTGTGAAGGAAGAAAGATTTCACAAATGAAAAGATCTTATTGCAAGTTGTACTGCTCAGCTCGGCCACTTCTAATACAGATCAGAAGTATCAGAAGCTACCAAGGAGCCAAGGACAAAGAATTCCTGTTTTGTAAATATTTTAAGTATAGCAAGCTTGCTTTAAAAAGAAAAGCCACTGCACAATATTCCAAATGGCCTTCTCTAACAGACTTGAAATCGTTAGATCAACACTGACGAAAACCACAGATTTCAGTAAAAGTTCTGCCACCTTGCAATTTGGAAAACTTGTGCATATGGGACTGAGGCAGCTTGTTTGCAGACCCCTTTCTTGCAGTATCCTAGGGTCACCTGTGCTTCCTTCACAACAGCATATCGCTGGATTCAGCAGGTGCCTTCCTCAGAAGGTGCAAACTGGCAGCTGTCGTGAGAAACAGTGTCAATGCTCTGCACTTCTGACTGTGGGTGAATGGACACCTGAACGGCTATCTCTTGACCTTGCTCATTCATGGACCCATCGTCTGAATCCCCGGCTGGTGAATCGCTGCGCTTGATCTCTGGGTTGATGGGGTATATCGCAGCTTGGGTACCACAGGTTTGGGTCTGTTTTTCCTCCTCACCAACTTCATCGGGATCGTCAACTCGCACAGCCTCAAAGATCTCCTCCATGAACGCCCGGCAGTTAAGGATCAGAGGTGGAAGGGGAATGCTTCTGGCAAGCTCTTCAATGTACCGAGCAAACTCCATGGTCTTAAACTGAGTGACTTTGGCCAACTCTAGTGTTTTGGCAGATGTAATGATAGGGATACGCTTGGCTATCTCAAAAGCCTTCTGAAGCTTCTCAGCCCCTTCCGTCCTGAAGAATTCATTGATAGCCTTCTCTGTTTTGCGGAGGTGACTGCTCATCATGCACAGACGGGTTATGTTTAAAACGAGGGTGATAGCAAAGGCAACGAGGCACACAATCATGTAGTAAATACTCATGTCTCCTGAGGTGAAGATAACCCTCAGGGTGACTGTATAATACAAGGTGTCATTACGATTAACACCTGCACATGTGTATCGCCCCCGGTCAGCAAAGTTGACCTTTGTGATGTTAAGGGAATTATCGGCAATCCTCCACCGGCCACCTGGAGATTCAAAAGAAATAAACTGAGCTAATGAAACAAAAATCAGTAGGTAAACTAGACATGTGCTGTTTGCTCTGTCAACAGGAGACAGAGCTTGGAAGTAAGCAGTCCACTTCTACCATAATACAAACAGTACACCAAGGACTGAAATTTCCTTTTCATGCTTGTGATGCAGAAAGCCAGTTACCAATCCTACTGCTTAATGGTAAATTATTCTGCACGCTTGCTACTCTGGTTTTTCTCCTTTCTCTCATCTGCACTTTCTTGTGTGCTTTCGGACTGCTAGCTCTTTCTGACAGGGAACCTAACTCTTAACTAGTGCTTCTTGCCCACTGTGTAATACTATGTTGAAAGACTGTCCTCTATAAAGTCTAATTTTCCATAGGCTCGGAGTCAAAAGTCAAGTGACCCATGAAAAAGATCAGAGTCCGTAAATGGCTCTGCTGGCAAAAGAACCCCAGATTTTTTTGAGACACAGTTTTCTGCTGAGCATGCAGTGCTGAATTACAAAACCCATGTAAAAAGAAATCAATGAAAGAAGCTAGCTTTATACAGTATTTCCTATGCGTTTATAACTTAGGAGGAAAAGTGTTTTCATAACTCATTCTTCTAATTACTCTACTCTGAACTAATCTCCAGATGGCATTATAACTACCAAGAGGTTACTGAATGCTTAAGGCAGAAAGATGGCCTCCAAGAAGATCCTATCAATTAGCTTGATGACCTTAATTAATACTAATAGAGTAGAGAAAACCTCATGCATTTCTAAAAGACATTATTTTTTGAAAATTAAAAACTACAGGGACAGAACTCTAAGAGCCAAAGGCTAGGAAAATATATTCTCCCTCTGTACAAAAGGGTTAAATAGCATGTATTTCATTGTTGACCATTACAAATTGTTTTAGTTTCCACAGTCTCACTGGTGCATAAACCAGAAAATAAATGTAGTAAGTTACCCCATGCTTTAAAAAAAATCCTGTAGCAAATTAACGCACTGATTACCAGCTGGAAAAGGTCACAAGTTGTGGAGAATTGTGTTTAATTCATGTGTTTGAAAAAATATAATATAAAAAAGAGCAATAATAAATAAAAACATCAGTATCTGGTAGGATGCAGATTAATTTCTTCTATACTGAATACTGTGACGCCTCTTGAATGAAATGATTCTGTGGGGCACCACAGCAGGATGGATGGGCTAGGACAGAACTCAAGTATAATTCACATGCCACATGCCAGAGGGCAAAGGGCTCTGTCTTGCTCCCTCCTTATCTCCCAACTGTAAAAATGGGAGGATAGGCAGGGAAAATGATAATAAGGTCCCAGAGGTTTTCAGATACTGTATAAAAGGGGGAATACTGGAGGATAGAAAACAGCAGGAAAGCTCACCTTCATCTTTCTGTTCAAGCAGGTGTCCTCTGGAGTTATACCAAAGAATATATTCATACTGGCTGATGTTCAGTCTACATTCAATTAAAATACTGGTCCCCTCTTTGGCTATGATATCATGGTGTGCTGGAGAACTTACTAAAGCTTGAGACACTGTATGAAGTGATGCATTGAAAGACCCAAAAGCAACTGTCCTGTTAAAAGCTACATTTTCTGGTGTAAATCCAATTGAAAGATCAGCACTAACAGTCAAAATTAACAGGCAATAGCTGAGCTTCATGGAAAGCTAGAGAAAATTCTTTTTTCATTTAATTTGGAGAAATGAGGTCATATGATATTAAGCTGTCCGTATTGCTCTGAGATAGGAGAGGAGGCTCTTGATTTGTTCAGTGATAGAAGATGTCATGGATCCAAATGCACTTTCAAGACCGTCAATATTAGAAGTGGAAACAGGAAATCCAACTGAAAAAAAAAAATTAAGTTCATTAATGATAGCAAGCTTATGGCGTATTCAAATTTCATTTTCAGTAAACAGATTTCGATTAGCATAATATAAACTGTCAGCCGAGAGGTTCCAAATCAGAGCTTTGCTCAGAACACAGTAATGAAACGAGGGTAAGAAGGCATTAGCACAACCTTCAGTCCTCTAGATGTTCATCTTCCCATCCAAATAAATAATCTCAGGAACAATAATCATTAAGTGGAAAAAGGTTTTAAAAAAAGAATGAATTGTTCAGACTACTTAAAATGCATAACTATCTTTAGGGTCAGAAAGTGGATTCTGCATTTGTTAACCGAGAAAAAGTGCTTTCTTAATAGAGGAAGAAAATCAAGAAAGAGGATATAATTTCTGCCTCCCTCCCCACCAATATCAAAGTGCTTTTAAGCCCTGTTTTTTTTAAAGCCAGTCTTTCACTTAGCATCTACAGAAAAACCAAAGCACACACACATCTGATTTTTAGCATTTATACATCTACTTACTTGATTTTAGAGGCACGATCGGTGTTAGATGCCTAAATATGCTCACATAATATGCTTATAATTTCTTGTGTTGGGAAAACTCTCTTGGCAGCTATCTGCAGCCACAGAGAGGAAGTCCCTTTCTGAATAGCAGGACACCAATGTCTAAACATACTTCCTTTTTTGCAACCTCTTTTGCTGCTGCTGTATTTTCTAACTCTGCCTCTTTTTTTCTTGTTTGTTTTACAGTAAGACCCTGTTGAAAATCTTTTACTTTATGCTGCTACATGTCAGTGGTCTTGTTTATCATCTTCTCTACCCAAATGCTGCCCCATATTTCACAGCAATTTGAAAAACTGTTTTGTCTAGGGACAGAATTAACACTCTTCAAATTAATGTGCACAAAAGATATTTTAAGACATTAGGATACAGCCTTTACTTTTATGTTCTTTGCACACAAGGATTTTCCTTTTTTGAAAGCCAGAATAAAACCAACTTGTAACAAAGTGAGATGACACTGATAAGAGAAAATCTGTAATCAATCTTCCTGGAAGCTTGATTCAAGAAACTTTCTAATCCAATATGCATTCCCTGAAGTTACAACTCCATCTAGACTGCTCCAGAGCCCTAAAAAACAATTTACAGAGTACAGAAGCCACAAGCCAAAAAGTTATCTTAAAGAATCTCACTTCACCCCATTGACTGTGACTTTGAATTTATCTCCTTTTCTTCTACCAATAACAAATGCTAGTGGAGTTGAATTTCATAAATATTGCAATACAAAGGAATAAATTTTCTTAATAAATGTTCTTAATAAATAATGCAGACATTTCTCATCCTTCCAGAATCACTAGTTAACACTGCCTAAAGGAGACAGAAATCCTGTCACTTATGAAAAATAATGTAATATAAATAAATACAGGTGATTTGTACTAACTGTTTTCAGCAGAGAAAAATTAAGCATATTGAAGAATGGAAAAATTTGCTGATAACACACTACCCAGACTAAGAATTTTTTTCGGTTAAAGTTAATTTGTTGAAGGTCAAACCAGATTCCAGACTTGACATCCGATGAGAAACATGGTATCTGACCCATTTCTGTTGTGGTTATTGCCAAAACCAGTTTAACAAAGAAGGCAAAGAAGACAGCTGTGTCCAACTCTCCTTCAAGCTTGACTAACCAACTCACCCACTGAATCCTGCAGGAGAAACTGGAAAACAGGCCCTCCACTTGTTTCCCTGTAAACAGCAATCCCTTCATCTGCCCTCTTTATTTTTTTATTGGCCCCACTCTGTTTTCTATCATGCCTCTTGTCCATTCATTTAACATGAGACCAGTGCTGAGAACTCAATTATACCGTTGTGCTGAAGAAGCTACTTTCCCACAGCTAAATGGTTAAAAACAGTACGAAGGCCTCTTTTGTTCCTGTTTTCCACCAGTCACACTTTAGGGAAAGTGTTACCAGTCCCGCTGCCTCTGGAGAAGAGCATCCCAGCCACATCAACTGCACAGATCTGAAAAAAACCCGATACTAAGGTTGCTGCTGCTGAACAACTATTCTTCTGTTTGAAGGAGTGGTTTTAACCTTCCTTTTTTAGAGCCCTAGTATTTTCAGAGTGTTTCAGAGCCTTCAGAAGACTGCTGACATCTGACCCGTGTATTTTGGTAACCTTGTGCAGATTTCTTAAAGGCAGGCTGCGCGCCATTAGTAGTTTGTGGACTACTGACATTTGGATTGCCAGAGTTGCCATTTGAGACTCTGTCACGACTTGCGCTAGCAAATGAGGAGCTACGGTCGCAGATCTTCTGCATACATTGCTCCACAACCCAACTGCCTTCAGTTAAAAATGCCACTGCACTTAATGGCTTTTGCATGCATTGGGACTTGACTTAACAGCATTTGATGTAGTTACAAGCGATAATAGCTCTGCAGTAAAGACAAACCCTCATCTTCAGTATCGAATCAAACACACAAAATAACTTAACAGTCTTCTAAAACAATAACCTCCCAACTAATGTTTTAGATTTATTAGAGAATAATTCCAGTACCTCCTGTACTTTGCCTGTGTTACTGTCATTTTAAATTATTTAAATTAAATTGTTAGATTTCCAAGTGTCTGTGACACTCCTCCTAAAATGACATTAGGAACCTCAGTCAATTATTTAACACAAGAAATACTCAGCAACATTTTCCCTCATAAGAATAAGATAATTATCTTCAGTAATTGCATATGCTCTCCGCTATATTTGCACTGAGCTTGCATAATGTATAAAACATTGGTGATGGGTCATTGAATTTTACTATTAAACTCTTCGAGGTCCGATTTATTAGAAACTGTTTGTCACATTTCGTTTTTGGAAAAGCCATTATTGCTAAGCAGACAATGATCTCTCACCGCCGAGTGCTGCGAAAAATAAAATGATTTGCGAAATCCATATTTTTCAACCATCACACTTATGCAAAACAGCTGCTGGAGCTGATAAAGGATCCAAAAAGGATAAAGCGTGAACAGTGCCAACATCACAATTCTTCAAGAAAGCATTAAGCCCAAGCAAGATGAAATGTGCAGAATAGAAACTGGCTATTTTACAACTGAACCTGAAGTTGAGCTCAACATATTTAACCTTTATTAAACCATAAGTTGCAACAACAAATAGCAGTGGAAAGATAAAAATCCATGATGCATACGCTTGTGTGAGTCATCTTTGGCTCTTATCCTGAAAAAGTGTATCTGTGTTTAACCTAGAGCACTGTAAGTAGTCCCACTGAGGTCAATGGAAGTGCTGATAGTACTTAAAATTACACGCATTTATAAGGCACTGCAAAATTGGGGCCCAAGAGGTTGCAGGTTATATAGCTTTACATTCACTGCTCATAACATCATTTCATACCTGGAGAAAAGTGAAGCAATAAACCAAGACACATCTGACAGACCACAGACTGCTCTAACTGACTGCCACTTCTGGCACACGACGTGGAAAGCATTTTGGCATTTACAGCAAGCTAATTGGTAATAATGCACACTAAATCGATCTAAATGGATCGCTTCTGCACACAGCACACCTTCCTACTCGCAGAGTGGTGTCCTGCAGAAACAAGGCTGATGTGAGCAACCCGCGAGGCCCCTCTGACCCTCTTTCAAATCTGGGAGCAGCACATGGCAGAGCCCTGAAGACATTAAATCCTGTTAAGTTTGTGAAAACACACGGCGCTGCCTTGACAAGAGTCTTTACCGATGTTCCCAACGCGGGAGAGGCGGCAGGGAGGGTTCACCCTCTCCCGGCACCAGTGAAAGCTCCCGGGGGAGCGGCTGCACCCACAGCCCAAAAACCCACAGGAGATCTCACCCACGCACGGCTGCCCGCCAGGCCGTGGTGTTTTGCCGTGTACGCGGTCCCTTGGCTGCCTGACACATGTCACGGGGAAACTCATGAAGGACATGGGATCGGCTGCACATGAAAACACGTGTGTTTTTCCCTCTGTCAGCTAAAACTTATCAGGCACAAAACTGCCCCGAACGGGACCCCTGTCCCCAGCAGCCCCGGCCCCACACGCGCCCAAGTTCGCTCGTGGAAAAACCTCGCTGGAGCTGGGCTGCTCGAGGCAGCGGGAAACACGACGTGCATCCACACTCCCCCCATGGCAGCCGAGGGAACCCGGGCAGCGCCGGCCTGACGTCACGCGGGCCTGACGTCACGCGGGCCTGACGTCACTCCAGAAGACCGCCCCCCTCCCCCGGGCAACGTTTCCATGCCAAAACAGCGCGGTAAGACACGGGTCCCCCGACTTCTCCCGCAGCAGCGGGGTGGGCGCGGAGGGCCTGCGCGACGCTCCGCCGTTCCCCCCCCCCGCCCCCGCCTCCGCCTCCGCCGTCGCCAGGTAAAGCCTGGCGTCACCGTAACGCTGTAAGGCAGCGGTACGCGACTCTCACCGGGAGGAGGGTGGCCAGGCCCGGCCCGGCCCTCCCCCGCCCGCCAGCCCTCCCCATCGCGTCCCGGACCGCCGCGCACCTCCGCCGCCGCCGGCCCCGCTGCCCGGACGTATTTCCTCGCACGTCCTTCCGGTCTGGGCCGCACTTCCGGGATTAGCCGGCGGGTGCCGCTCTGCCGCTTCGCCTCGATGGTTACGGTCCGCCTGACGAGGGGAGCGCGGGGCTGGTGGGGCGGCCCGGCCCGGCCTGGCGGGTGAGGTGGCACCGGCACCGGGACCGGGACCGCGGAGCGGGCCTTCGGAGGGCCCGGGGGCACAAGGGGCTCGGAGGGGTCTTCGGGAGTTTTAATGAATTTTATCTTCTACTGTAGAAAGAAAAGACAACCAGGCTGGAAGAGATGCATTAGTTAAGGAATACAAGATCGTAAAGGCTCTTAAGATCCCATGAAAGCCACATAGTTTGAGAAGTCCTTAATGTTGTTATAGATAAAGACCACATTAACAAGACAACAATTTTGACATGCAGTCATAATAAAAGATTCTGGAGTCTATAACTCTCTGGTATTTAATTTCCTCACATTTGTATGCCAGCAATTTTAGGAGACTTTATTAGAGAAGGAGAAAATCATGTTAATGATAACAAATCTGAAAAATAGGTGTATTTATACTAATTTAATTTCTGAAGTACTTTTCCTGTTGCAGCAAGAGTGTTGAAAATGTTGACAGATGAAATAGAATTAAAAACTGCTTTTGTGTTTTGATTAAAGCGGTCACTCCTGGATTCCTAACACCTGGTCAGCTGTGCCTCTCAAGCCTGGGTGCATGAAGCATAGCTCCATAACTCAGTTGAGCAGCAAGTTCAAAGCTTGAGACCTTCTGTCCTTGTCCTCCTGGACAGGGTAGCCCTGACCATTCATTCCATGGGAGTTCATCTGTCTACAGTGGCAAGAAACCTGCACTTCTAAAATGCAGAT
>JANHGO010003315.1:0-27471 GCA_024606505.1 Aquila spilogaster | reverse complement strand
GCCTGCTTTGGCAGGGGGGTTGGACTAGATGATCTCTGGAGGTCCCTTCCAACCCCTACAATTCTGTGATTCTGTAACAGGGCCACAATCATCTGGTTTTGACCTCTGGTTCTAAAAATTTCTAAATTCTAAAACATTTGAAATCTTTGTTACAGAGAACTGATGGCAGTTCTGTTCACCTTCTATCTATAAATGCTCTGAATTGCATTTTCTGGGCTCAGCTCAGATTGGTCAGACCTTCTCTCTTAAACTCCTAGTGACAACTTCTGTGGGCTCTGATAAAGGTGCACTGGTCATTCAAGTTGATGTGTATGTGTGCATGCACACGTGCAAGCTCATCCCCAGCGAAGCACAACTTTCCCCAAGTGAAATTAAGAGTTTACTTTAACTGCTGCTGCTCTTAAGATTTTAACTGGAAGGATCAGACCAAGAGGTATGATTTCTGCCACTTCTCTTGAACCAACACATCTGTGTCACTGCCAACAGTGACTGAAAAATAGCAGGATGTAAAAGGGAGAAAGCTCCCCACAAAAATCTATTAATATGAGCCACGAACACAATGCCAATGTGGAAAGTCAGGGGGATATGCAAATACCCGCATGTCCCAGAAACCCTAATCCTATCAAGAATGCAGAAGATGTTAATTTGACCATCTTTCACAGCTCATAAATCTATCTGTAGCAAAGCCAGGCTGCCAGATGTCATCAAGTAGCACTTCTTTGATGCTGGCACTTTCAGCATAGATGCTGATCATGCCTCAGTAAAGACCAATAGAGAGCATTGTATGTGTGGCCTTGAGAGCAGCTTCTCACATTTTGCTACAATAGGGGAAAACAGTGGGAAATGTGAATGACTGATTGTCAGAACTGGTGGTCTCCCTTGCGCTGCTTTCCACATATAAAGCTATAGATTTCTCATTCGTTTTACAGCGTTAATATGCAGATTACTCTATCCTGTTCTTAACAATTAGTGGTATATGCTTCTCATCTTAATTTCTTGAATTCTAAACTATAAATAAAAGTGGACATAGTTCCCTTCTTGGATGCAGACACTCCTTATTCTGAAACTGCTTAAAACGCCAAACAGCTTTGGCATGATCTTACTTTCATGCTTTAAACATCAAGAATAGAAATATCCTACTTCAAAGCAAGTACAGTTCTCAAAATCAAAGACCTCTAGAAATACATACACACATTTATCCTACTTAAACACAAGGCTGAAAATTGCCCCGTGCAATTTAGGTTCTTTATTACCAACCTAGATCATTTTATTTTGCTTTCACAGATGTGTATGATAAAGAGCAACAGTGGGTGTTTTTGTGTCTTTACCTAGGAGCAACCTGGACAGATCTTCCTTCCATCCAAACTGGAATGCCTTTCAGCTTCTTGCTGGATCTTGTGGCTCTCTCTGAGCTCTGGACTGAACCACCATGGTACGCAGCTCGGCTGGAAAAAGAAACCAGGCCAAGTTACAGAGAAAGCTGCAGAGAAACAACTGGAAAGAAAGAGAGGACTTTCCATCAATGCAGACGATATCAGGCTGACTGCTATCCATAGGCCCAGAGATCCTGATGGAAATTACGCTTTATCTAGGACTCGTACATCCCTGCCACATGCCTTCAGGTGGCCTGCCGAGTCCCCGGGGCTGAGCTCGGGAAGTGCCATTGCAGCCAAGCTGTGTGCGCAGCCTTTTCTCTGCAAGGCCACACTCTGAATCCTGGTCTGACCTCTATGTAGTAATGACAACACAGTGATGCTTGTTTTTCCTCTTTAGGTAGCACTGTAAAATTAGAAGAGTTCAGTTGGAAGGAACCTACAAAGACTGAGTACAAATAGATAAAGGAATTCCACTAGGTTGAAGGAGATAAACGCTATGGAAAAGAAAAAATCAGAGTAAATTTTTTAAACTATGTGACATATGTCATTAATTTACTTGGGGAATCCTGGTTACATTTTACCTCCAGAATTAGATGCAAAAGGACAAGTAAATTGTGTCTGAGTTCGTTCCAGTTTATAACTTTACACTATCTGCATTGCTAAATTAATAAATACAGTTGTGATTAATTTTGCTGAAAATACTAAAATTCTGAGACAAACACATGGGCTTTTATCCTGTTTACAGTTATGAGAACACTCGTTATTCTAAAACCAGCAATCTGCTCAGCAAGTTCAACTCCACTGTCTTAGCAGTATTCCAGTAGGGTAAAGACAATGAACCACCAAATCCCCCAAACCTGTACTTTAGAATCAGTTCAGTGAAGGAGACGTAGTAAATGTTATTTTTTAAATATTTTTTTAAAGGAAAATATTTATTGATATCACAATAAAGCATCTGTAATACATAACAATTCACCCTATTACACAATTAATAACATTTAAGCTATTAATGGTACAACAATGTATCATTACTTATTCTTCTTCCCACAAAAGTAAACACAACCCAAACTTGATACACCAATCATTTAAGTCATACATTGAGTTAAACTCCTTTTTTGGAAAGCTGGCGGTTCTGGGAAAGGGGAGGGCTCAGGAGGCAGAAAGTGGACATACCTAACGCACGACTGTTTGCTTGCAGACCACTCCCTGCAGGTTCTCGGCTATTAAAAGCTGCTACATGTATAAGGTGAGATTCTCGTCTTTCTTGCAAATTATCTTCATGATTTCACTATGTCTCCCATACTACTTCCATCCAGTGGCATACCAGGTGTTTTTATATATAAAGCTATCCAGAACTGGCTTTAAAGCCTGTCTCTGAATAAATATTGCCATTCATATTAAATGTAAAATTCTTTCTAATTGTTCCAAATGTGAAATTACTTTTATTTTTCTTTCATTATATAAGCATCTTGCTTCCTGTTATCATTGACAAAGTGAACTTCTAAGAGCAGTCCCACTCATAACATATGACTCCTATTAGAACTTCACCCTGGCACTAGTTGCCATGTGCTGGCACCCACAACTTTGGTGCTGTTGGAAGTCTGATTACACAAATGCTGACACAAAGAGGTTTTAAAGATAGCTGGAACACTTACGAGGCATATCTAAACAGGACTTTGGAGAGAAGGTTCACTATAAAGTTGGATATTTTCAATTTCAGAAGTTCAGCAATATGACTTATTCTTCCCCAGTGTAAAAAGCAGAGTTTTATCATATATCTATATATAATGTATATATGTATTTTTGCCTTTTAATCCAGACACTGCCTGTTCTGTATCTTTAGAACTCCATTTAACCAACCATGCGCTAATCTGATCTCCATTCACAGAGATCTGGCACCAATAGGAGAAATTTTGCTTCCTTTTAAAAATCTATGTTGTTTTTGCTTCTTTCACATCTTTTGAAATAAATTGTCATTAGTCCCTTTATTGTGAAGTCAGATGTACTTCACTGCCTGATCGCTGGGTTCTGAATCCTTGTATTAAATCACACCTTTATACAATGAGCTTCAGAAGCCTCTTACATTTTTACTAGGACTATGCTAGTCTACGCTAACTGCCCTTATTTTTTATCATTTTTCCCTTATCTGTAAGTATTTTTTAGTAACATACTGTAAATTCTCCCTAAGTCCTCATTGAGACTGTGCTTTATGAAAACAGGTGCGCTATCATGAGTATTTATTACTCAAAAGGAAAGTTCCTCTTTCAGGAATCCATTTGATACCAAACCAAAACTAATTTTTTCAACTGCACAATTGCAATGCATCAGTAAAATACTTCAAATTAAGGAAGCACTATTCATCACGCATTGCTCATCACATACAGATTTGCTTATTTAAATATGACACTTTCAGATTGTTTGGTAGTTCATTCTATCATTAATTAAAACAATAATTACGGTAACTACAATTAGTAGTTTCCATGTTGAGTATGATAATTAAAAGCTATTAAATGAAATACTCTCCTCAGTTGGCTCATAAATATTATACACACTAATTGATTTACCCTTATTTTTGCAACAAAATCCATTTTTTTCCTCTGTTGACACTATTTCAGTTCTTCCTACTTCAATCTCATTTTCCTGCTTACCCAGTATTTACCTGCTATTTTACCAGGTTAGCAAGAATCTACAGCTCTCTGTCTGACCTATGTTGCCCAGTGCCTCACAAAACTGAGTAATTTCCTGCCCCCTATGTTCCCACCCACAGAGACCTGAGCTGAAACGTACTTCAGTTGCACTACTTCCCCCTAAGGCAGCTGAAACGATTCAGCAATTTTATCAGTATTACAGAAGGAGAGATGGAAAGAGACATCTGATCTCCACTTCCTCCTTCCAATTTTCTGTCTGCACTGAAGTCCCCGACCCCATCTGCATACATCCTACCCCTCAACAGAATCTGCATAGGCAATTTAATGTAGTATGTTCATTTAAGGGTATGAGCTGCTGTGCTGTTTTGATTGGCACTTGTCTCTGATAACACTTCCCAAACAATCCTTTTAAGAACTACTACTTAGGATGTTTGCCTTCAGGTTTTGAATCCTATTTCTTTTGCTTGCGCACATTATTTCCCAGGTCTAATGTGAAGGTTTTGAATTGGTTGCAACTTCCTCCTTACAACCATTTGCGCTCTTAACGAGAGCAGCTAATTTTGAAATCCCTGTAATGTCTATACACCAACATTTGTTTGCCATTTTAACTCAAAATGAGACAGAAGTAACCATAACTTTACAGTACCCTTACAATTTGCATTTCTTTCTTCAAAGGTGAATAGCATCTCTCTCCTCTCCTGTCTTCTGTCAGTTATAAGCCTTCCCCTTTTCAGAGCAGAACACATTAACACCAAACCAGTCATCTACGTGCTTTTTCTTTTTGTCTTGCTCTCTGTTCTGGCTGCCTGCAGCTTTCCCTGGTCACCTGGGGAGGCACAGGCAGAGTGAAAAACCCCTCCCTATGCTCCAGAGCTCCATTCCCCACACCTGCTGGGGCAAGGGGCAGCTAGAGGCATGTGCCTCCCTGTGCACCTTCAGTTACAGCGCTGCCCCCTGCTGCCACCATCCTCAGCCACTGCAGCTCCAGTGTTATTGCTCCTCTGTGGTGAATGAGGTAAGGGAAAAAGCACATGTATATGTGCTCATAAATACACATGTATGGAAACAAACAGCATGATGCTTAATGAGGAAGTTCAGGGTAGAAAAGACAGGAGCAACTCCTTTTATACAATTTTCTCCATTCAAAATCAGTGACAGCATAGCTCTTGAACTTTGGACACGCACTGTACGGATAAATCTTAGTTTTCAGTCACATACAGCAGAAGAGTCTTGCCAAATTATTTCTGAGTTTCTGAGAACTGAAGCCTTACTATGAGTATAGTCTTGAAAAAAAATCTAAGATTTTCAATTTCATTAGTTGAAGTAATTGTTTTTACACTAATTACTTTATACAATGCAGAATGGAAAGCTAAATTTACTTTTTTGTTTGTTTCTGGTAATAACCTAGATAGGCAAAATTTTCAGAAACGATTTTCTTTACAATTACACTCCCAAAATGCCTTAAGGAATTTCATTACCTCCTGCCTTACTGAAGATTTCCTCTCCTGCCCTCTAGCGATCGTCTCTGTTTACATCTTCTGTTCAAGTCTGGTTTTGGAAACGTCCTACCACACAAACACTCCTACTGAAAGAGAACTATTTACTTATTACTACAAGGAAGTTGTTTATCACATTGCTATCGATACCTGAAAGGTCCACATTTTCAGGCTACTCTTCATCTTACAGAAGTAACTCAAGGCCATTTTCTTCCAGCTCAGGACCAGATAATGGAGTTTTAAATGCATAATAAATCTAGGTGGAAGCTTCAGAGTACTAAAACATTTGCACTATCAGCAAAAAGCAGTTAGTTGGCTACGTACCAAACTACAAGTTTCCACAGTATTTACAGGTTTTTGTCTGCATTTCTCTAATGCAATTAATTTCCCCTCTGCTAACATAGTTTGTTATATTATTTTGCATGCTAACATTCAAAACAATGGGTTGACACACTACACCTGTAATTACTCATGCTACCAGAAAACTGGTGAATTAAGTTTATTTAGTGTTAAATGAATATGGAATGTTATACAGTACATGTAAAGACTTTAGGATGAGTAAAGCAGAACTAACTGCACACGAGATTAAAGATTCACCTCAATAGTCAACATTATAAAATCATTACAGCTTCCATCTTCAGAGTGCAAGGTATGTCATGCAAAAAAACAGCTCAAAAAATCCCCAAACAGACAAAACCAGTGTTGTGGTACCACTTAAATCTATCATACCACAATATTTTACAAGACATTAGGTGATCATTCATAGAGAATGAAGCATTTTAGCAATAACAAAGAAGTTTTAAACATACTTAACAGGTTTTGCATGAACACCAATTCCAGCGTTACTACACCAAAGGAACAGGCAACATGCTGGGAAAAGTACCTAAAAATCAAAGCCTTTTTTATTCATAGCCAATATTACTTTCTGCAAGAGTTAAGTTATGCAATCTTATTACTCAGATTCCCCACATAACTGGGTAAGGTTCAATACATTTTTACACAGAGCATAATCACATAACCACCACATCAGCAAGACGTTTTCATTATCTTGACCAGTTACTACATTTAAAACCATGGTATGATAACATGGCCAGAAACCAAATTGTCTTCCGGGACACTGTGCTGTATGTAGAAATATAAAACAACTCAAATATACTCCTAACCACTTTAAACCCAAACGATCTCTAATTTGTATTTACATATTTTTGAAATATGTAGGCAAAAACTGCACGTGGAAGGGAAGTAGACTACACATGAAAGCTACAACAGGACCGACAGAACTGATCAGCGCATTCAGTAACCCTGCCCGTGACTTGGCATGGGGCAATACCTTTGGCACTCCTCTTCCACACCAGTGGTCTTCAGCAGGGTACCGTGGGCAGCCATCGCCATAGGAGAACCACTCATCCCACTTCCACACTGCTCATCCAGCGGCCTGAGCACAAGGGCCCTGAGCTGGGCGCCCCATCAGCTCCACTCAGCCAGAAGCGCACTGCAGGTAAGCATGCTTCTAGGCAAGTGCTTCAACTGAAGCTTGAACATTAACATGGAAGAAACACAGGAGATGATAGGGTGGTTTTAACATTTCCACCTCACAATACTCACATCCTGAGGGCACCAACAAGGAGATGAATTTACCAAAATAATCATAAGGAGAAGGCCAAGCTGCCTGTCCTCACATTAGTAATGAACCATTTAACTTCCTGGCTTAAATGGAAGCAAGAACTCAAGACAGACCTCCTTGAGGTTAATTTGCCAACTACATTCAAGGAAAATAATTTATTAAAACTAACTTGCAAGGTCTACTAGCCTTGAAGTGAGGATCCAAGTTAACTATAGCTACAGTTAAATAAAAACCTTTCAAAAGACATTTTACAGAAATAAAAATACGATACTCTAGTAAAGAGGTGGAAAAACACATTAGCATTCAGTTGGAATACTTTCATAGCCTACCATTCTCAGGAATGTATATTTCATAAATAAACCTACAGAACAAAAATTTGAATATTCAATCTAAAGTTGGCTATTTCTAAACCTCTTCAGATAAACTTTGTTTTCTCCCTCCCAAACAAATGATAAACCCTGAAAAAATTGGCTTTTCAGATCTATTGTGCATGAGCAAACAGATGAAGAAACCAACATTTGGAAAAAAACATTTTGTACAAGGTTGCAGCTCTAAAACACTTATATTACAAAGCAATGTAAATAAATACCAAGCTAGTACAAAAGCTCTTATTTACAGTTTTACAAATGAAAACATTTTCAGTGTAAATGCAGTGTTTTAAAGAACACAATATTAGTAAAACGATTTCCTGTATAGAGCATTATAATTTCTGTTAAATTTCAATGCAGTATTGTATAAAACCATCGTTTCAAGTTAATTTTTGTTTATAATTTAGTACAGGCAAACTGCAGTTTACGCCTGGAATGGTATCTGTTAAAGTGCTGAAAAAGAGGATAATTCTGAAATTTTAGAAAAAACATACTATACATTATTAAAGCTTTATCAAGTCAAAAATGGCAGATTTTATTCACATTTGCTACCACACCACCTGTGGATGGAAGTTTTTTTTTTTCCAACAATTCATGGCAGTTAACAGGATGGCAACCATTGGTATCTTCACATCCAAGTCTGATGGTTTCGCACACGTAATTTGTCTTAAGCTTCAGTGGTGGCTTCAGGTTTCATGATCTGGTAAGTAATCAAGTATTCTGGATAAGCCTGAAAGAGTGACACACACATTCCTCATTAAGATTACATTTTCTGAATAAATTCAGAAGGTTTGCAAGAGAGGAAAAAATATTTTTATGTCAAAGAAAAAGAAGACAAAATGTCAAATGGTAGAATGCCTCGAGTATTCAGGTAACAAAGAAAACTCATGTTCAGCCACAGCTGGAATTTAAAACAAAAGCTGTTCCTAGCACATGAAATGTACGGTGAAAACAAAACAACAACAAAAACATGAAAAGCAACATACTACATGCTTTAAAAAAAGAAGTCTGAAAATTCAGACCAAAAAAGCAACTTACCTGCTCCCCTCTGTAAATGACATATTCTGCCAATGCCAGTCCATTTACACTGGGTCGCCCAGTAACTGAGTGATGTCCAGGGGGAGAATGGGCCATTTTCATAGCACTGAACTGCAGGAAAGACTTGCCCAGAGTTACACGACAAAACAGCAACTGCCTGTGTTGAAAGGGAAAAAAGGATCATGACTACAAAACGCTTGCACAGCACTAGAAAGACAGCCTTTGTAATTTTTAACTGTTGCTTGAGAACTGTGGAGCTTTACAGACATTTCAGTTAGTCTTTGTAGTTTGCAAAATTCTGAAATTTCATTTGGAAGGACAAAAATTATGACATCTTTGGAAAAGCTCTTCAGTCTGAGAAAAGGGTTGGTATTAATAGCAAAAAAAATAACTACAGGAAACAATATGCTTAACAAAATATTCAAGATTTTTCACCAAGCCTTCCCTCCCCTCCAACTTTCAATTTTAATTTTCTGTGGGTCCCCACTCCCAAATTATTCATGCTAACATCATAGTTCACTTATGCTCTAACATTAGATTACCATCTAACAGCCTGACTAGACTCTGATGCCCTCTAGAACTCCAGAACATTCTTATTTTTATTTGAGAGTACCAGAAAATGTTAACAGTATGAAGT
Organism: Aquila spilogaster; assembly: GCA_024606505.1. NCBI lineage: Eukaryota > Metazoa > Chordata > Aves > Accipitriformes > Accipitridae > Aquila > Aquila spilogaster. Next base: position 18,284 of record JANHGO010003315.1, on the reverse strand, counting down.
AAAAACAGGCACAGACTCAAGGATTTAAGAACACAGGTAGTGGGAGAGATTGCATAAATCTATGTCTATATTTTATTGTCTGAAGCGGCAGTGACATGGCAGAGAGGAACTCCTACAAAGTGCATTCTCCTCAATACAACATCTGAGTATCACTGAGTTTTTCCTGTCTCTGTAACAGGCAATCAAGTGGACAGCACACTGATAGTGCTGCATTTTTCACACAAGCAGCTAGCAGATCATCCTTGCTCTCTACCTAAGTCTGATTTCTACAGTGAATTAAGAGCAAAGGCTTGGTTATATACACCGAAGATGGCTGAAGGGTCTGTAATACAAATATCAAAGTTCTTTGATTATCTCTGCTAGGCTCAGTGTATAGCAAGTGCTGAGAAGGCCGAGTTACCAAAGAAATCTTTTCTCACAGGATCTGCTGACTTGCATGGTGTGCTGCAGACCACCAAATCAAAATCAGATTCTTTTGTGTAAAAGATCATAACTTACCTATGGCAAACGTAACAAGATCTGTCTTTGTGAACTGGACATCCAGTGCCACCTCCAATCCCATACACATACTGATTGCTTTTGGAAGAATTTTCAGCAAAATAAATCCCAGCTCCAAACATGCCACCTATATAAGCATGTCTCTCATCAAAGCCTTTGTGAATGATTGCATTCACAAATGGGGAGCCTAAGAGAAGGGAAGTAAAATATTTAAGTACAGTATATAGAAATTCCTAACAACTTTACTATCATGCCCCAACTTTTTTCTTTTTGGTATACCACTTCTGCACACACACAGAATGAAATCAACCTCCAGAAATTCTGAGCTCCAGTTTACATGACCACTTTGCCAAAGATTTTATGCAAGGGATAGGAGCTGAAGGGTGTCAGCTTATCATATATTTACAAAGAATAGTATCTCAAGCAACTCTTGCTACAAAAGAAGGCTCAGTGAATCTGCATTCCCTTCAGCATGGCTTTACGCCATAGATTCTGGACTGCGCTTCTACACAAATCCCATTCTCTTCTTAACAGTAAGTTGCATTTTAAAAAGTTAAAAAATACACTCCAAACAAAACTGTGCAGCAATTGTCTAAAGCATTCCTCTGTTTGTCCTCCAGTGCTCTTTTTCACCATCTATTTACTTGCAACCAATGGTCATAAAATGTAGACTTCAAAAATAACCTACTAAAAATAGTTAGACTCTGGACCTTGAGATGCATGATATCCATTCATTTTGAAAAAAAAGTATTTTTTTAGTAAGCTTTTATATCACAGTATGAATACTGGAGAATTTTTAGAGAAAAGCTGTTCAAGTCTTTTCTTTAAAGAAAGGTCATTCCATCAAGAGGCTGGTTCCTCTTACGCTGGTACAGACCACAGTCATAAGACAGTATTTTGTTATTTACCAGTCTGGGCAATCGATAATTATTGTGTTACTGTGACTTCCAAGAGTAACATCGTGTTGTGAATGAAGTAGCTTTTTCACTGTAAGGATGCACAGTGGATGTATTTAATCTGCCTATCAGGACAAACTGCAATAATGCACGCAAGACATCTTTCAACTAGCTTTGATATGATAATTATAACATTTATTTATTTATTCATAATTCCAGCAAAGGCTATAAGAACTAAATTACCAAATTAAACAAACAACCCCCAAAACTCATAGTAGAATAGTTTGATCCTTCATCACTTTCATCAAACAACCAATAAAACAGAATTAGTAACTTAATGAAGGACGAGGCATGTCCCTTAGCCTCCATTCATTATAGCTAAAATGTTCTCACTTTGAACTTCAAAGTCTCCTCTGGGAGAGACAAGGAGGTGCAAGTTTCAGAAGGATCCAGTACACTATATGTATTGTCTTAATAAAGTGTATGAAAAATCTAGTACATATATCCAAAAGAAACCTTCCACTAAAATGTACTGATGGTTAAATGAGTATCCAAGACACATTCCAGTATCTCACCGTGAAACAGCATCCTTTCATTAGCATGGTTATGATTCTCTTCAGAGACCTCTTTCCTCCTGTGAGTGTATCTTTCCCATAGCTTTTTATTGCAGACTTTCTGAATCTGAAACAGTAAAAATATAAGTTTCATCCCCAAACTGAAAACCTCTGTTTACCTGACAGACTTTTAACATACATTAGTTATAACAATACTTTAAAATCCTTGAAGAATAATTAAAAAATATTTATTTCCTTATAACCCAACGAAACACTGGAATTCTCTAACTAATTCTTACAAGTATTATTCCAGTATAATACTGACTAAATTTTAACTATATGTTTAATTAAGAATCAGTTACTTTTAAACATCTTAAACCTTCTTAATTTGCATTTAGCAAACCCAATCACAATTGTACCTCAGCATCCCTTCAAGAATAGACTGGTAAAGCCACCTATATAGAGAAGAGTCTTCATGGAAGACTTCTAGAATACTTATCAAAGAAAGTGAGTAAGGTACCCTAAGCAGAAGTACGGTGAGCACTGACAAAGCCTTGTGTGTGTAGACAGTGCATCTATTCTACCAGAGAAGTATAATATTAGATTAGCATAAAATTTGTATTTAAGAAATTAGCAACTTATCATTTTAACCAAAACAATCATTTCTTCAGGAGAAAACACAAACTGAAATTCTAACAAATTATTTAAAGGAAGGTTGTCTACTTCCTGTTGTTTTAAGCTGCTTTGGTTTTAAATCAAGCCATGCTAGGTCCCTTCACCTCCATGCCTCAAAAGTTTTGTTTTCACTTCCTGCTTTTCCCTGACATTTCCTCATCAGAAGTAAACCTTTGTTTCCTATGAAACCTTCTGTATTTTTTATTCCGATATTCTGCAATTTTCTGTGAGGTTCTTTTGTGTCAAATTCTCTTTTTTTTTTTTAATGTTTATTGACCTGTAAGTCGTTTTTCCCCATATAACCTTATTCTTCGAATTTCCCTGGAGGATAATCTTTTCCCTGTGCACGTCTCAGAACGACGCACCTCTTACAGAATTCAACAAACAAATGCAGAACATTTTACGGGCAAGTCAGAGATAATTTCAGCCAGAAAACTGAGGGTGTAACCATTAGTCATGAAAATGTGACAGTTACCTTTAAAATGTTGTATCTATTGAAGACTCCACCAGCATGTCCTCCATCTCTATGCTCTCGGACAGTACTCTGCATCTGAAGATTGAGAATTTTGAGGTGGGTCACTTTATTTGAAAGTGTGAAAAAAGTGCATTCTGAAGCAATCAAATGAACTAATTCTGTTCTGTGTGCTAAGTAATGCCAGATGATGTGGACACACAATCAGCTTTTATGGTTTTATTTTTATTTTTTAATTGTATCTTGACTAGCCTATGGACTAGATTTCAAATGAGAAAGATGGCCTTTATTCTATTTGGACTGTTGCTTCTTCCTAACTTTGGCTTGTGTGATTACTATACTTCGGAAGGAAGTGACTTAAACACGTCTCAACAAGCAGGCAATTGTTAGCATAGAATTTGGGTTATATGCAAGAGCTCTTCTATATTTTAGAGTTTTAAAAACGTGACAAGCAATAACAATATTACTAAGAAAAAAAATGCCAATCTCATGAGCATGGATTGTAATAGTGGTATAATTAAGAGGGAAACCTGAAGTATCCTTAATGCAAGTTTCTTAGTATACTTAGAGACATTAATCACACTTAAACTGTCTAGCAATGCTCTTTTGGCTACATCTCTAGTAGAACTATCATACTGAGAAGCTACAAAGAAAGGCATACCTCCTCTTCTACTGACTGAAACTCCTTATCTTCAGAGGAAAGATCTATGAGAAGAGTTCCGCTACTGGAAGTGTTCAGAGTCAGGTATGGGTTAAGTCCTGTGAATGTAACAAAACATAACAGCAGTTTCAGAAGCTGCTTTAAGACTACCAATTTGAAATGATCGCCAGTAACAGAGTTTCAAGGGACCCATTTTCTGAAAACTCATTTTACAGGACGAAGAGTTTTGCCAAAAATAAGGTAGCAAACGTTGCCAATCACTTACACTGCCGTTCACGAGCAACGTATCTTTTTGTGGATGTCAAAGTGCCATCCCTCAAATTACTTCACTCGTTTCAAACAAACTTTTTCAATATTTCCTTTCATAACCCTTCCCTATACATTATTATGAAAACACCATAAGCGCCATCAAAGTATAGTGGCTCCATTTGAATACAGATCAAAATAATTTTTATTTATCTGAGGATACTGCTCATTCATTCTGTCCACAACAGTGAACATTTCAGACACACCAACCCATGTGCCTGTGCTTAGCTTGGTATTTCCAATGTACACGACAACTACACGTAAACTGCTGCCTGCTTGAGAGTTCATTTCAACATTAGGCAGCAGAAAAGCATGCAACCTGTCTTTCTGCAGAGTCCCAGAGTCTGCAACTGCTGATAATGGCATCCTAACAAATAATCAGCCTGAAGTGCTAATTCAGTAGAATGGAGAACAGAACTAAGACAGTCCAGGAAATATAAAGGTCTGAGTGTGATATTGAATGTTTAGAGGAACCTTAGCCTTATCACTCCAAATATGCCAAACAGAACATTAGAACGCTCATGCAGACTTCAACCATATCTGGCAAGTAACTGTAAAGTAATTACTGGACATAAGAATATACGGTCTTTTTGCTTGCCTTCCCAGACAATTAACAGGGGACCAGATTTAGGAGCCTGATCAGACATAACATCTTTAGAAAGGAACAGTCTGGGGACTAGGGAAATTAAAAGTTCATCCACAGCCAAACACCTCATGATACTGGTGTTCAACTGGAAGACTCTGTTTGGAAACACAGAACTCTGACACAAAAACACTGTAATAAAACTCTTCTGTAAAAGCCTTTGAAGCAATGGTAATACTGTGTTCAGGAAGAGATACCAAAATAGCAACATAAACATACTTTAGTACAAGAGCACAAGTGCAAGATACAGAAAATTAACAAAAGCATTGACAGACAACAATGCCACTGCCTGAGATAATCTGAAGTATTAATGAAATGGATACTATAAAAGCAATATTACATAATAACTTGAAATAAATATATACCTTGCTGTCCAGAAATCAGTCTTTCAACTCCTTTAATGATTTTATGCCGATGGCCGTAAGCATTAATTCCGATTTCCTTCAATTCTTTGTGTCCCATTTCAACCAACACATCCAATGTTATCTAGAATAGGAGATATATCATTTTTTGTATAACAGCATAAACAGAACAGCACAGCTACCAATGACAGCAGAAACATACATCATAACCACTGAGGCAATAAGCGAGTAGGAAAATATACACATCACTTAGTATATTATTCTCGTCCTTGGCTTTGACTCAACTGTTTTCTCCAAACTTTTGTCTTCAAATAAATATGCTATGAAACACGCAACCAAGCAATTGGGATTATTAGCAAGGATCATGTTTCTGACAGAGAAATAAACACAGAAATTACTAATCAGTACGTACTCATCAGTATGTACTACTATTCCCCATTTATACCACTGAAAGGAAACACGGCTAGACTCCCAAACTGGTACAGATGCTCTTGTTCACAGGTTTTATTCATATGAATATATTTTATATACATATATATATAAAATATAAAAAATACACATCTATATTAACATATATAAAAAAATCCACAGGTACAAACCTTTCCTTCATTCCACTCCAAGTTGGAAACACTGACTTATTTAAAATATACCTAACTACACTATTCTCACTATTCTATCCAGTCAGCATTTATTTCCTTGCTTTCTAGCAGAGTATTGGAAATAAGTGTATGTACTCACCTGTTCTCTCTCAAATATGTCAATTAGATGTTCAAGGCCAAGGTTCCGCACAAACTGATTTATGCTGAAATCTACACCTGAGACTGGATAAAAAAAAAAAAAAAAACCTCAGAAGAAACATTCATGTATGTACTACATAACAAAATATACACATCTTACACTATCAGTGGCAGTGATGGGAGATAAAGAAATTCCCGGCCTTGTGAAAATAGGAAATAAATATTTGTTTCACTAACTAGTGACCACAATCAGTCTACACTAAGACTGCAATATCTGTGCACGTGTGTATGCACGGAAGTGGTCTTCCTGCTTCTGTGAGTTAAGCAACTACCTACCTAGTAGAAATGCATGTTCAGACAGCAAATACTTTGAGAACTAACACGTTATAGAAGTAATCTGTTCAGGACAACTGTTCTAACCTTCCAGAAACTGGATAAAGTTAGTTGTAAAACACTGCTTGGTATGGAGACAAGTTTCATTTGATTTCTCTTTTAAGACACAGTTCACCATTCTGAGTCTGTAGAGAAGAAAGGGAATCTTTTATAGATACTCTGTAAGGAGAAAATATTAAAGTCTTGTACTACAAGATTTTTAGACTTCTGTTCTTCATTAATGACAGCATAATAAATCGTAATGAACTGAGTTATTCTGTATGTTCTAAGTCACAAAAACTGTGTACATCTGTGGGAAACTTCAAGCACGTATTCTATAATACAGTAGAAACTGTTACACATTCCTAATTGAGAAAGTCTCACCTTCTTTTTTCTCCAGAACAGTAGCTCCCTCTGCACTGTTTGTACCAACAACTGATGGAAGTTCAGAAAAACTACCAGACAAATTGTCAAGACTACTTGCAGCAGACAGACTGGATGGACTGGATGGAACAGACGACAGGGGATCAGCTGTAGAACCTGCCATCTGAGATACACTTATAACCTGAGGTTTGTAGCAAGATGGTAAGGCAGAAGGAGGCATTGCTGCTGTCAATAATGCGCTGACATCATCCGCCTAAATATCAGAAGACAAGTTATTAAAACAGAGGAACATTTTTACAGAGTTGTTTATCCTAAATGCATCATCATTATTCCAGACTTATTCTTAAGTATACTCAAATACAAACAAATGCATATTGGAAAACATATTTACTTTACAATGCAGTTCACAAAAAGCCTTTTATGCTAATAGCAGAGACAATTCTGTAAAATGTCTATAAATACAAACAGTAACAAGAGAAAAAGTTTTGACTTCGGTATTTCTTAAAAGCTTATGAGACAGTTAAATAAAATTAAGTTTGCAGGAAAAACTACCAAAAGCTTCTATGTTTTTGTTTTTGTTTTTTTTCCCCCCAGATTTTATGAAATAAAATTTACTCTGAGTAACTTTGGTCTGTATTATAAAACTTGAAGGGGGAGGTAAGCCATCAAAACCTTAACTGCCAGAAGTCTCCCAAATTCATGTTGCTATAAAAAGTTTGCTTACATTTGATTGCTACAACTTTTGTATAAGTTAAAATGTAAGTACTGAATTAAGAGCACTAATTTATAAGTACAAATTCTTTTGATGCTTTTTTTCCCCACTCCATTTTGAAGTAAGCCTCGAGCAAGAAAACATTGAAAGGCTTAAAAATGCTCCACTGACATTCCCTGTCAGACACGTACAAACAAGAAAACCCACAGCATTTTCAGCTCTGCAGGATTTGCCATGTTAGTACTCTTTTAGAGTCGTTTTAAGATGAGCTGCCACAAGCAGATGGTAAAAACAGATTTCCCAAGAACCCCAGCACTTACAGTGACCAGGTCTAAAGGTGTTTGTCCTTCCTGGTTTTTCAGAGTAGGATCAGCCCCATGTGCCAGCAACAAGGCACAAAGCTGTGTCCTTCCTTTCTGGGCTGCTTCATGTAAAGGTGTGAAAGCCCACTTGTCTGTAGCATTCACACATGCGTTATACTTTATAAGTAAAGCTGCCACATCTACATGCTGAAAAAATAAAACCATCAGGTATATTCCAATGTACTACCAAAAATTAAGTTAACTCAGAACTGCTGATAACTTCTCTGTAATTCTCATTCTAAATTTCCTTAGAATGCATTTACTTTTACAGTAATTGCAAAGTAAGTGTTTTAAGATGAGGTGTTTTCTTCCTGACCTATTATATACTGGTAAAAAACTAACATTTCTTCTCTCGTGGAAAAAAGAGACTACAACAGAATTCAAAATCCAGGAGAATCTGAGGGAGAAGTGCCCAAATTCATGCTTCCGGTTTGGGAAGCACTCTAACAGCTTTGATTAAAGTCTTGATCCAAGCACAAAGATCCTGAGACACAAACAACTAGTACCTCAACACCAGGAGAAGTTAATTAAAAATGTGATAAAATCAAATTGACACAGGTATGGAAATGAATTCTGTGGAACACCTTTTGAGCTGCTGACTTTGCACGTGTTCATGTTCAGAAAACTGAGCTCTGTCAATTCATACCACTGTTTTACAAATTCAAAGAAGTTCTTGCATATGACAATAAGCTTACTACGACTGAATTACCTCTTTGCTTTTTTACAAATAAGATTACATTACAACTGAACAGCAAAAGCTTTCTAGAGAGTATTGGCTCATAATGCTGTCACTGAAATGCATCGCTTAATTTTTTTAGTAATAAAATATCCTCAAAGTCCAATATATTTACCCCATAAGATGCAGCATTATGCAGAGGAATCAAACCTCCTTTATCCTGAGCGTTCACATCTGCTCCATGCTGTAACAGGTACTCTGCAACCTCCAAATTGTTGTAACCAGCTGGAAGGGTGCAAAAGGACAGAATAAATACAACATACTTCTGAAGACTACTTCAACAAGCTGCAGAGAATGATAATTCACTTAAATTACTTGGAAGTTAATATATCCCTTTCAGTGAAGACAGTGTCTGTCAGTATCTGTTAGAGGAGACAGCTTCATGCTACTTACAAGTAACCGATTTTAAAACCTCTGTCAATGTATGCCCAATAAAAGACCCTCTTGGGCTAGACAGAACACGAAACCGTAGTTAAACAGTTTAGAAGAGCGGAGGAACAGAAAACTATTATGTACAGAATACTAAATTACAGACTTTAGCTTGAGGCTAACATCAAACTTACTCAGACACAGTAAATACAGCTACAACAACTTACTACTGACACTAATCAGTTAAATAAAACACTGACCTGCTAAATGTAGTGGTGTTGAATGCCGTCCTTGTGTGTCCCGACAGTTGACATTGTCAGGTGAACACAGCTTTTTAACCCGGGCCAAACAACCTTTCTTAGCAGCATCTAGTAGAGCTGCATCTCCTCTAAGCAGGTCTTGAATATCAGTATCACCGTCTTTAACAAGGTCTAAAGGAGTATTTCCATCTCTGTTTTTCTTCGTGGGGTCAGCTCCATGCTGCGCACACAAAAAACAGGTGTTAAGTACACACATACACAGAATGAATATCTTGTATCTTAGGAATCTTTCGCCTTACTAAGCAAATATTTTCAGGTACTCTTGACTCCTTCGGAGAGAGCCTTCCACTAACTATGAGAAAGGACAATACACTTGTCAACAGTTGTTCTCCTACTGAAAATGTTTACCTACTTTCATTTAGAAACCACAAACCAATTTCTCCAAGAAGTACAATCACATTTCAGGCTGAGTAAGAAAGAAAAGAAAGTAACCTCCTTCAAGCATATGTAATACCTGCAATAGGAGTTTGCAAATCTCGTATTTTCCTTTTGCTGCAGCTTCATGTAAGGGAGTAAATTTCCACAAGTCAGCCACATTGACAACTGCACCATGTTTAACAAGCAGCTCTGCAACCTCATAGTGACCATATGAGCAAGCATTATGTAAAGGAACAAGTCCCCTGGAAAAAAAATAATAAAAAGGTTATCTTAAAAAAAATAGAATCTCTTTTCACAAACAGATATGAACCTAAAACACAACATACCTTAAACAATCAAATCGTAACAAATACCATTCTAAGAAAATTACATTTTCCATAGTAGTCAAATGCAGTAGGAATATCTGCTACCAAAGTGGTAAAAATGCCATTAGCATTGAATAAAAGTAAAAATAGAATAAAAAAAATTTGATGCTGGTCTGAAGTATTGCAAAATGTTTTCCCAATGTTGTAACAGTTTCATTGTAACAAAAGCACCCATGAAAATAAATGACTGACTGAAGAAAGATGGGATGCATATCAGCTATGAAAAGTCAAAAGCTCACAAATCTAAGAAGCTACAATTGCCATGAAAATATACAATAAATTTGAGTATTTACCCCTTATCTTTTGCATGCACATCAGCTCCATGCTGAAGAAGATATTCAACAACAGACACCCTATTGTACCCGGCTGCAAAATGAAGTGGTGTAGACTGACGCCCTTCAATATCTCTGCAGTTCACACTTTGAACCGTACATAGCTTCTGTGAAACCCAACAGACAAAACATGCATCACTATATATAGCATAGAAACACATTAAATTTAGTCACAAAATGGTGCTAAACATACCCAATTTTGAAAAAAATTTTCATTTTAAAAGCTGATTTTTAAACAGAAATTTTAATTTTCATATATTGCATCCCCTGAAAAAATGATTATCTTCTCCTCCCAATCTCACGTCTGTAACTTATGTACATTTTCAATGTAAGAATTGAATGCAAATTCAGGAGGTGGTGAACATCAAATTTTGTTATCTGTAGTTTTTGCACAATAGAAAGGTTTTAGCATGAATCATAGCTTTAAATAAAGCAGTGAGAAAAGCTGTTCATTTGCTTGTTTTGAGAAATGACAGTTTGGCATGTAATTCCCACTTATTTTTAGACAGGTTTAAGCTTACTTTTACAGTATCCACATCTCCAGCCTTCGCAGCCTCCAACAGTTGTCGATCTGCATCTGAATTACCTATAGGGATACCTTCTGCAAAATAAATGAGATCGTATGACAGATAATTAATTGTACATAGTTGAAATAATTTAGGATAGGAAGTAATTTCTGTATTTCAAGAATTTAAAGGAAGTCAAGGATTTAACAAAAAAAGCTATTAATTATAGATAGGCTTTGTATTTCCTTATTATGTACAGCTGTAGCTATTAACTCTACAAGTATTTAAAAAGTTGCCTACAGGAACATGAATCCTACCAATTTTAGAGTATTGTGAAATCAATTAAACATTCAGTTTCAGTATCAGACTAATCTGAAGAAACTTACATATATAGTATCTAAACCTTACTCATTAAAATCTACATAGTCTGTTGCCTCTGCTAACAAATGCACAGCAACCACTTTTTCTTTTTAGGCTCACTTTCTGCTTACAAGACTGTACCCTCCCTACATCAGGACTTTTACAAAATGGTTCCCGGTGAGTATACCATTAAACATTCTAAGCAGCTCTGACAATCTGCATATCAATACTAGAGATTTAACCATACCTATAAGCACGACCTTCCCATGTGCATGTGGTTATGGAATAAGAGTGGAATAACTCAAGCCAGTTTTTACCTTTTGTAAAAAGTAATTTTTTTGTTTGTGGCTACTATTATTCCTTGACAGTATTCAAAATAGCAAGTAAAACGTGCTATCATATAACTTCCTAAATACATCTTGAATAAATCAGTTGTACCTTGCAATAGTTGTTGCACACTTTCATTCCCCATTTGTAAGGCTGTAAAGCCCTGCAGAGACACAATGGAAGGATCACATCCAGAACTCAACAACAACCTGCAAGTCTGGAGGTGACCACAATGTGCCGCTCTGTGAAGAGAGGTCTGGCCAAGGTTATCCAATGCATTAACCTAAAAATAAAACAGAATCTTTAGAATACATTCTTAAAAGAAATGATAACATCAAAACAGTTAAAGCTATTTTCATTGCTGACTGGGAGCGTTTCACAAGTATTCTTCCTACTTCGATTAGAATAACATTCAGCATATTTTCAAAGGTCATGACATTTCAAAAGAGAAGACAAACAATAGCTGTTCATAAAGTTATAACTGCATTTACTGAGGAAGAATAGACTCCTTTTAGAATCATGGGAATAATCCAGAGTGTGAGCAAATAGTTATAGCAGTTTTACCATATACAGAAGTAGTCCGTAATTTTCAATGTGCAGCAAGCGTCCTTTGTGCCAGTGTGTAGGTCACTTTTAACCTATATTGGCTTACAGTAGTCTTTCAGATTTAGGACTTTATAATAGTGTTTCAATCAAGGCAACCAACATGCATTTAACAATTCAAAATTCTGTACCCAAAGGTTATCTGTATTCCCTACTGTTCCACTGGTTTTGATTATCACTTTGTAAACTTTACAGCAGTCTGTATCCAAAGCCTGTATCCACATTTCCATGAAGAATAACTTAAAATACCAATTCTGAGCAACCCAAGCCCAAAACTACAGAGTATTTCCTTTCTACATTCTCTTTTTGTGGAAATTTGTTGTCAAAACATGGTACTGATTTAACATTTTGCTTTCACTGTAATTTTTCCTGCACACAACAAAGTCTACCTGTTTTACAGTTCAGACTAACCTCCTGTTCGTGCATCTCCCACCTTTTTTTTTTAAAGCAGAGTATAATTCCTTCTTCTTGATAATACAGCATGTAATAAGACATTTTGTAAATTTTTAATTAACACTGAAAAAGAACTATGTCTGCACATTTTATAAAATAGGACCAACCAAAGACAATGTCTCAAAGTGCATAACTGTACTGCTGGATTGACAGTTTGTGTCTTAAGGGTATAAATCTATAACTTCCAAAACAAATTTAGCCAAGTGTCAACTCTGCTGCCCATTCTCATGACAAGAAAAGATATACAGAAATTAAACAACAAGAAAAGTACAAATATTAACTCATACCTTAGCTTCGTGTTTCACAACTACTTCAACAACATCATTATGAGCTTTTTCTGATGCCACATGCAGAGGAGTCAAGAAGCTTTAAAGAAAAAAAAAAGTAATTCAGAAGGTATTTTGCAAAATCTTCTCAACAAACATTTAGGAGGATTCACTTGTAACCACTCACTCTTTTGTCTTTTCATTAATGTTAGCTCCTTTCCTCAGCAGCAATTCACATACTTGTTTTCTCTTAGGATATGGAGATGCAGCAGCACAGTGCTAAAAAAAACATTAAAAGCCAGTAACATTAATAACTAGTTTAACAACACAAGGTTTTATTACTTATTAAGAGCTGGTTGTGTGCAAAGTCAACATAAAAAGAAATACACGTAGAAGCTTATTAATTTAGGAAGTTCCAGATGAACTCTTTACATTCATTCTGGTATTTTCCCGAACTCTCTCTCAAAAAAATTTAAGCTTCACAAAGCTAACACAATGTAACTTGCTAATACTCAAAATTAGAGCATTCTATAGAAAAGAATTATACAACCTAAGTAAAATAGGCAATCTGTATTAGTCTTAACATTACTCCTAAACATTTTTTTTTTTTAAGCTAGACACTGTCTGAATTACACAATTACACTGTTTAACAATGCAACTGAGTCCTCAACTATTGCCTACTATGTGTTGGTCAGTCGCAACACATGCAAGACAATTAAGAAATTCTGAAACGTTACCAGTGCTGTCTCATGTGTTTGAGGATGCTTGAAGTTAACTGTCTCCAAAGAAAGATGTTTCTTTATACGAGCAACATCTGATTCTCTTGCAGCTTGTAGCAGTGAGTGACCTTTGAATTCATCTTTAAAGAGAAATACATACATACCAGATCATTACATTCCTTAATACTAGAAGGATAAAGAAGATCAATTCTTTCAGTTACATGAAAAAAATTATTTTATTTCCTGATAGGACATTTAAGGGGCTTCTCCCCCTGCAAAAGTCATTGGTGTAAAAAATTTCCAACTCAGACTTAAGCTTTTATACCACATGACAGAACTTCCTAGCTAAGTTAAAACACAAGAATTTCACTTTGCTTCTAAACCAAAGCTAGTGACATCCAGGTTGGCTGAACAAGACCTACCTCACCCACCACTGTTCTAGGTTCTGCTCTTCATATACGTACTGGTCCAAGAGTATCTTTACTTCTGATCTCTCTTTGGAAAACCATTTCTAGTTGCCACCACGAAGCCTAATGTAGTATTTATTAATCATTTTCAACATACCCCAGAGTTACTGTTTGACCACACAGGGACAGAATTTGAAAGCATTCTTCTCTACCTGTTAAGTATGCTGAACAAAATCAGCACCTTTCATCAATTTCTTTGATCATCTAGTGATTGTGGCATACTCAAAGCAAACATAGTCAATATTCAAAACAGTTATTTTTTTTCTTTTCTTCCAACAAAGTCCAGTGGAATAAAAATGAATATTTCAGCAGTCTAGATGAAATGACAGGAGTAAATGGGGAAAACAAAAGTGTACTGGCAAGGGAAACTGCGTTCAGGGAAGAAAGGTCACAAAAAACATCCCAACCACATATAAAACTGACCTACATTCAGAAACACTCTAGCAACTTTAAATCATAAGCAGTGAAATATAACGCCAAACGTAGCACAATGAAGTGTAAAGTGTAAGCATTTTCCAAATCTGACTTCCAGCAAGTCACTGTCCAGGGAACCAAAGTATGCAATCCAATCTAAAACTGTAGAACTGATTTCACTTTATACTCACATGCTAATCGTTCTTTTAATTGAGGTGTTGGAGCCAAATCAATGGTGCTTTTGTTGTGACAGTTCAACAGTGTTGGGTCAGCACCATAACTTAATAAAAGAGAACATACTTCCACCCTGTTCTTAGAAGCTGCTTCATGCAGAGGAGTGAACTGCCATAGATCCATTGCGTTCACACATGCACCATGCTTGGAAAGGAAAGGAGCAAAAAAAGATACAATATCAAAACAAGATTTTTAGAAAGAGACTTTTCAATTCATTTCAATGCTGTAAACTGTTAAAATAAAAATCAGAGCTAGTATGGAAATGGTATCCAAGACATCCTCCAGACATTCACACCCAATATAACAGAATACTTCAGCATACTGCAGTTTTTAATTCTCTGGTGTCTCAAAGTTACATTTACAGAAGCCAAAGGCAGACTAGTCTCTTCAGGCTTTCTTCTCTGAAAATCAAACAGCTCATCTACAGGTCAAGTCAGATAAAGAGTCTAATTCACCTACATCAAATCACTTCTGGACAAGCTCCTATTTCTTGTTGCTCTAGAAAAAGTCTACAGTGAACAGCTGCACTAACATCAATATACTTTCTGTAAACACCCCCAAGTAACGACAGCCAAGATGTCGAGAAAGAAATAAGCAAAGTCAATCTTGATTCAAAACATCAAGCACAAAGTTCTGCAAGTAATACTCTTGGACTTCTAACATCTATGTAATTCTTCTCCAGACACCTTCAGTTCTAACGATAAGCAAGTCTGACTGGACACGCTCATTCCTACTGCTCCTGTTAACACTGTAGTGCTCACAGAAAATAATTCAGTAATTACTGGAGCAGATATCCAACAGGAAATACAATGGCAGCTTAGCAGTTAAGACATGAAGAGTGGCTAGGTACTTTTTTTTGTCTAGTACCAGTAAAGATTCACTTTACGATTGACCTGTGATGTCAAAACAAACAAAAAACTTGTCTGTTTATACTTACTATAATATATGCTTATTTCAATCATTTTTAACTTATTTTCTTCTAAACACGAGACTGGTGGGGACTGAGATCGCAAGGTAGAAAACCAGCTACTCTGTGAGCATCCAAGCAGCCCAAGTTATTTGACAGCACCCCCTCAGCTGTTTTAATGCTCATGATTTACTGTGACAGATGAGAATGGGTACAGTTCAAAAGTCCCCTCATGGCACAGACTTTTTCAGGGCACATCTTGAAGCCCTTGGTTTAATGCATATCATACTTTATTGTCAAGATTAACACAATTCAGATAAGCCAATTCAGTTTCAAGAGTTCATTTACATTTAAAAAGTTCACATACTTTTTCTCTGGGGTGTGAGCTATGATTCTGGGCCAGAATTTATGTTGTAATGTTCAATCCTTCAAGAAACTTATTCTTTAATGTTAAACAATCTTTACCAGTATTCTTTCTGAAAATCTTTTAACACTCCAACTTCTGAAATACTCTCCTATTCTTGAATTCACAATATTGCTCTTTTGTTTGTTTGGCTTTTTTTGTGGGTGAGGGTGGAAGGTTTGAGAGCAGTAGTACTTACTTGATGGTAAAAAATCATTTAACTTTCAAGACAAGAGACTTTAAAACAGAAAGCACATTTATAAGAAGAAAGCTTCCTTGCAAGCAGAAAATTCTGTAGCTTCAACTTGATAACTGACATACAGCAAGCGGAATCTATCACCTTTAAGTTTTTAAAAAGAATGAAAAATATGCAAATTTAATCAGTCTACTAGTCTAAACTGTTCTTATTTAATATTATCCAATCTAATTCATTTTTTTCAAAGACTAACCTTCACTAGAAGCTCTGTTACTTCATAATGACCATAGGAACAGGCATTGTGAAGTGGCACCAAATCTCTGTACAGGAGAGAAGGGAGAAATTATCTCAGTACTCCTATTTAAATTCTAAATACATCTAAAACATTGCTCATAATACTAAGCTCCATCTTGAACATTTGAAAAAAAAAAAATAGTATCTGAGTTGTTCAAATGAAGATGAAGGGCAATGAGAAGCCGGAGAAGAGCCCATGTAAACTGATCAGCTGTATTCAGAACAAACATGTAAGTTAACAAGAAGATGAGAAATGAATTGCACTGTCTTAATGCAAATGAAAGGGCTCCTCTAAGACCTGGAACTTGAATCAGAAAGTAGTAATGGCAGTAACTGTCTAGAGTGACAGTTGTTACTTCCTTTTTCACAAGAACACTGCTGTAAAATTATCTCTTCCCTTGGAAACCAGAGGAGTTTTACTGGTACTGCTTAAGTAACTGTACGTTATTCCACAGCAACAGCAGAGCTAGTTCTAAAGCGCATTTCACATTCTATCAAGACAAATGGTCTCAGTAGCAAGTGAGAAATTACCCGAAGTGTGTTCTTCTACTGTGGGCTAGTAAGGGAGAAATGACAAAAGTGAATTTCAACAGTGCATGGACAAAGCTGCCTGATCAGGTAACTGTTTACATAGCAGTGAAGGGATCACAAGAAAAAAGTATGGATGAGTTTGCTGTTCATAATCTTTAACATACACAGACATACATATTTTTAAAATACGTTTTTCATTATATTTTATGCAACCATAAAGAAACTCAGCACATCCATATTTCACTACATGTTCTGAGATAACAACCAAATGCTTAAAAATGTAGTCCACAGATAACTCTGAAGAACAGATCTCCAATTTTTAATCACTATTCAAAAAAGTCTAGAAACTTAAAAGTAGGAATAAAAATAAGACTAGGCCATCACAATATTTGCTGACTCCCCAGTGATCTACTGAAGTATGTTCTTACACAAAAATAATTTGGCTAGTGATACCTGAAAGGCTACATATTTTATGGTCAGTTCTGCTTGGATTCTTCTGCTTCACAATATTTAAGACTGTCCACATTGTATTTTTGTCATGACAGAAAGACTCACTGTCTCAACTCAGAAAATCTTCATGGTTAAAATGGTGTTACTATTCCTCACCCCAAATTTGAACATTTTCTGTTTCTTCTGAACAAAGGAAAAATGAACCTACCCCTTATCCTTAGCGTGTACATCAGCCCCATGTTGCAGTAACAGCTGTACTATTTTTACACGGTTATACCCAGCTGCTAAATGTAGAGGAGTAGACTGAAATGACAGAATATAGCAGTTATCAGTAACACAAAACCAGCATTTGGTTTCATTCTTTTTTTTTAGAAAACTTCTTAACAGTACTAATTACTGAAGTCCTAAAACACCTGGAATACCAAAAAAGCCCAGGGAGTTTGAATCAGACGCACAGTAACTACATTCATTTCTTACTGTCAACTTTTACAGACATAATTAACACAAATCCTCAATCTGCTTTATTTTTAATACGTTCTGGGATGAACGACCTCTTGACAGATTTTTTAGTTCTGCAATTCATTTCTGTGTTTTAGACTGCCAGATCTCTAAGAACTTTGCCAGGACAAACAATGTTGCTTGCAAAAGGGGAACTAAGACGGCTAGTATGAGCAATGACTGCTAAATGATAAATAGCTTATGATAAACGACAAAGAGTTTAAAATGGGTTTGTAAAGAAAAATACCTTCCTGCCATCACTTGCATGACAGTTAACATTCAATGGTGTAAGAAGAGACATCATCTTTTCTTCATTTCCACTCCTGTAAAATAAGAGATGAAATAGGCAGACTTATTTTATTAAAACTGTAAGCAGCTTATGGCTTCATACTTTTCCTTGCTATAACATTCTGCATACCTGTTCTAAAGCTATATGTTTGTTTATTTATTTATTTCAGTACTAAAGGCAAAGAAAAAAGAAAGAAAGAAAAAAAAGTGTTTATGTAGTTATTTTTGTAGCTT
>JANHGO010003314.1:0-27471 GCA_024606505.1 Aquila spilogaster | reverse complement strand
GGGGGCGGCCGCGCGCCCGCCCGCGCCGCCGCCATGCTGCCCGGCGTGGGGGTGTTCGGCACCGGGCTGACCGCGCGGGTGATCGTGCCGCTGCTGCAGGCGGAGGGCTTCGCGGTGAAGGCGCTGTGGGGCCGCACGGCCGAGGAGGCGGAGGAGCTGGCCAAGGAGATGAGCGTGCCCTTCCACACCAGCCGCATCGACGAGGTGCTGCTGCACCAGGACGTGGACCTGGTGTGCGTCAACCTGCCGCCGCCGCTCACCCGCCAGGTGGCCGTCAAGACGCTGGGTGAGTGCGGGGACGGCGGTGGTGGTGCTGCGGGCGCTGCCCGGGGGAGCGGCCGGCTCGGGGCCCCGCGGGCGGGCGATGGGTCGCGGAGGACCCCGAGTGACGCTACGCGTCGTCCCTCTCCGAGCGTCCCTGGGCGCTCCCCGTCGCGTGCTGGGTTTGTGAACGATGCTGGGAGCGGTGCGGCTGAGCCCGCAGCTTGCTGATGCAATCTGCTAGCGACGGAGCGAGAGAACCGAAACAAAAAGGTGTTCTCTGCCCGCCTCTGGGTGCGGAGCCGGTTCGCTTTCACCTCCGGTTAGTTCGGCTTCCTCCGGCTCCCCGGTGCCGGCTGTTTACCTGCTGCGGAGGTACTAATGCCGATGAAAAGGCAATCATCGAGCAGGGACTAAACAGCTCCGCTCTCCCTGTTGTTTCAGGGAGAAATTTCTACCGTTTGTGTTTATTTATTTATTTATTTATTCCTCAATTTCATGGGAATGAAAGTTGTGGTGTGTCGAAGCAGGTGCCACATGGGAGCTGCGGTTCCCGAGCAGCAGCTCTCCCTTCACTTCCCCACCGCAGGTCCTGCCCTGCTCGGTGGGAGCTGCCGTGCCCGGGCGCGGGGCTGTGCGCTGCTGCTGGGCTCGGCGCTGCGAGAGAGCGGCGTGGCAGCGTGCATCAAGTGGGGCTTCAGGGTCCTCCGGTCAGCAGGGACAGCGCCGTGTATCAAGAAGGCTGCAGAACTGTTCCTTTCTGTGATACGGATGTGGGTCTTTTTTCAAAAAACACTTTTTTTTTTTGTATGTTTGTTTTCTTCTTGAGGCTTCACGCAAGAAGCACTGTGTGGCAGCCAGTGGTAGGACGTGGGCAGCCATACCAGAGGTTCTACTTGCAGAACCTCGTCTTCAGGAGGGCTGAAAGTGATGTCCTGCATTGCAGCGGATTGAAGAAAGCCAGTGTTGTTCATCGATACACCCTGGTCTGGTTTCCGTGTGGGGAGAGGCATATCCGTCCTGGGAAGTTGCGGAGTCCAGTTTCTTTTCCTAACCTATATTTTGCTTTTTGAAGTCCCTTGTTGCCAGAAGTGCTGTTTTCAAGCGGGGAGGTTTCGTTATCAAAAACCAAGAGCCCAGGGCAGCAGCCTGCAAGTTTCCATTGCGTGCCTGTGTTTGCGCTGTGAATTCAGTGTCTTCAACCTGCTGCCCTCTTCCTGATGTGGGCACTGAAGATAGTACAGGGCCGGGCAGGTGTCCTCACAGCTGTGTGGGCTTGGACGGTGTTGCAGGAAGCGTGCGGTTGCATTGTTGTCGCTAATGCTGTGACATATAGGCACGTACTGCTGCTTTATGCTTATTTTGGGCACAGTGACCCAGCCCTTCAACCACTACTACAGTGCAAAAGTGTGAGTTCAGCCCCAGCTCAGGAAGTCCCCAAACTGTAGCTTCCTGGAAGTAGGGAGGGAGAAAATGGCAAGCTTAAAAGCTGTATTTCCCTCCTGTTAACTTTTCCACTGGTGTCTTCTGCTTGTCTCTGTTAGAAGCAGGGGCCTGTTCTGCACTTCTCAGCTGACTTACTGCTTGGTGATCAGGAAGGAGTTATGCTTAAATATTTGGGTGAGCCTAGAAACCAGTCTGAGTGTTGAGTAAGGATGTTTTCCCTTCTCACTAAGCAGAAATGTTCGACACGTCTGCTAGCAGCATTCTGCTTTCCCCCTTCCTGTGTGAACCAGTAGTGCAGTCGTGCCTCAGGCCTGGCCAGGAAAGGGGGTGGGCTGGCATGCAGAGACACAGTGTGTCACCAGAACCCTTACTTGTGTTTAGCATCAGAAGGGATCCTCGTACAGTACAAGCCTCCACATTAGAAATTGTCAGCGTAATCCCTCTACCGTATTTAATTGAGTCAATTAAATATAACTTTCTTCAGATGCTCACTGGGACTTGCATTGTGTGCCTGAATAGCTGCTGCATCACTTGAAGTGATTGCTGCAGGTGGAGCTGAGAAGTCCTTGATGACATTTCATCTCTGTGTTTTAGGGGAAGCTGCAGCCATTTCTGTTTTTCTGATTGCGTTGGTACTTGAGTCCAATCAGCTTAACTGAAGAGAATTTATTCTTAAGGTTCCCATGAATGCTTATGTTTTGCGCTGGCACTAAATGCCAGATGTTCTTCAAGCATGTTTCTGGAGATGTTAACCTTCTGACTGTGTTTTTGCTTCCCCTCATCTTCAGCTATGGACAGAAGCACTAAGCTACATGCTGAGTATCCACTACATACTTGCAGCCGTGTCTGCACAGCATTACTTTTGAAATGTTTATATTGCAGTAGTACCTGGTAGGAATCTGTTCTGCCTGGGAGCAGTGCAGGCAGAGTACGACTTTCCCAGCCCTCTGCAGCCTGTTACTCTTAAGAGCACTTATATTTGTTTGCTGACCATTGCTTCTGTACTTGATTGTGGTTGTGAGGGAGCATCTTCATGAATTAAGGAGCGTAAATTGTGCTGCTGGGCTCCTGCCTTCCCATTGCTCACACAGGTGGTGCAGGTCTGTCATGGAGAAGGTATCTGTGGGAGCCTGGTGATGAAGTGCTGGCAGTGTATTGCTGGGCCTACCCCTGAGATCGAAGGAACATAATCTGTGCTGAAGTAATTCACAGATGTGATGTAATCTGTAATTCACTTACTCATTCCTTTGCACTCACTCATACAAATCATTGAGAGGTTACAGGGTTCTAGCTGTGGAGCAACCTCTATGGTCCACATTTTATAATGTGCTAAGATCCTCTATTAAGGTAAAATACTATCACAATTATGAATAACAATGTAATATTGAATTTAAAACTGACTGACCAGCCGTGACATTGAGCAGAACAAGCACTTGTGCTTGGAAGGCAAGCGACTTTGCAACATATTAAAAGTGAATTATGGGCATCTTATTGCAAGAGGAAACAGTGCTGTCTATCTTCAGTTTGCAGAGCTGGGAAGGAAGAGCTGTGTTGCTCTTTTTTCATGTGGCAGACATGAGAAAGTGAGTCCAGAGAGTGTGCTGGCAGGCAGCTGCAAGCCTTCGTCTTGCTAGAGTGATGGCTGTGTGTATTTTAGAAGAAGCAGAACATAGCACACAGCTCTTCCATTGCCTTTTTCTCAATATTGCAGACCTTTAATTTCAGTCTGGTTCCTGTGAAACTCCTGGGACTGAGTGCACAAGGCAGTTAAGGTGGAGATCACTGTTCAGGTATCATAAAATGAACAAAGTAAACCAAAAGAACTTGTTTCCTTCCTGGCTTCTAGATGAAATGTACTTTCCCACTTTTTCTTGATGAAAATAAATGCCAGTTCAGGTGCTGTGGTGGTAAAGTAGTTTGGGTGCTCAGTATGGAGCCCTGGGAGGTGCTGTGGCACTGAACTCGCACAGCAGTGACACACTTAGATTTGCCTGAGGCTAAGGAGCAGCTAGCACTGGTGGAATTGCTTGCATTGCACCAAATGAGGCTGTGTCTGTGGCTGCCTTGGCTGAAAAAATGCCTGCCCAAGCCCTCAGCCACTGTACTACTCCCTTAGAATGGCAATGTGGGGTACCAGAGCACAGACACCCTCCTTTCTGATGACAAGAGAAGAAAGAGTGTGTGTATACAGCTGGAGCTACAGAGTATTGTAGTTATTTAACTTAAGGAGTAAATTACGGCATCCTTGACAGACTGAGCCTTATAATGCAGAGGACAGATCTTTTATCATTATTTTTCTTGACCTTATACCTTTGTTCTTAACCGTAGTGGCCACTGTTCCACCTGCTGTGGTGCTGGGTTGACTGGTCCTTGCCCATACCCTTACTGTGCTGACTTCCTTTCACACTGTGGGGTTTGGGGACTTGTGCTGACAGGTTGTGTAGGTCAAGGACAAGGGACTCTGTCAGAGTGAGAGCTCAGCGGGTGAAGGAATTGGATCCTGCTCCTGGAGCTTCTGGCTTTGGGAGAATGTTAATTAAAGGAGTTTAAAAAGAATGTGTAGATAAATGCAGAGAAAGGAAAATCTCCTGGGCAAATAAAAGAACAATCTTCAGGTTTCCCAGTGTTGCTTCTATTCTCTTCTAAAGACCTCTTAATGCTCAAGACTGACGCTACGTAACAGAGATTTGCTGTGTGACTCCCGATGTGGGTAGCTGAGCCTAAATGCACCAAACTGTCTGCTTATTTGAGAGCTAAATCATGCTGAGGCATACTGCAACTTATTGCCCTCTTCTCTGTATGTTTGATAGATTTTTGTCCATTTAGCAGTAGTGATAGCAAAGCACCAAGGATTAAAACAGAGTTCAATTCCGAGGGCAGCCAGGACTGGTGTTTTCCACGAGCTGCTACAGTGCAACACCACCCTTCACTGTTAATATCAGTTTGCCACAGTGTTATCCGGAGTTGCTAAGAATTGTTCTGGTTTCCTCAAATCACCACAGCAGAAGCCTTTACCCTGCTGTGTATTGTTTGTTACTCATATAATAACCCTGTAGCTCATATGAATGAGCTGTCAAAGTCAGAGACCTAATTTACAAGGTCAGCATGCATGCGTGCAACAAAACCACAGTCCTTGCAGAAAAATGATTCCAGGCCTTAAGTCTTGATTTAAACAGATTTATTTAAATAGCAGTGTAATTAAATAGGAACAGTCCCTTGTATAGGTTCCCTAAATTGATTTAAGGCTTGGTCTGCACTTAGATTTTGTACCAGTGTAATTATGTCTGCAAGGGTTATGATTTCTTAAATGTGATAATAGTTTCATGGCCATTAGAAGTCCAGCTGGTGTGTGTGCCGTTCTTTACCCCTAATAGTTTCTCTCTCCTATGGAAGTGCAAATGGTCCCTTGCATGAACATGTAGAGCATTCAGCTGGTATGTATGTGTCTTTGCTACAGGTGTGGTCTGGCTCTGACTGTACTGGTACATTATAGAGCCAGTTCTCTTTAGCATCATTTTCAAACGATGCTAAATCAGGAGACGATGTTGACTCCTTCAAGTGCAGAGAAACCTTGCACAGAGATCTTTGTCATCTAGAGGACTGGGCACTCACTAACCATGTGAAGTGGGAGATGAGAAGCTGGAGAGCAGCCCTGTAGAAAGGGGTTCTGGTAGATGGCAAATGAGTCAGCAGCGTGCCCTGGCAGCCTGAAGGGCCAACTGTACCACGAGGTGCACTGGGCCCAGCACTGCCCCCGGGTGAGGGGGGGGGTTGTCCCCTCTGCTTTGCACTATGCAGCCGCACCTCCAGCACTGGGGGCAGGTCTGGGGCCACAATATAAGAAGGCAGGAGTTAGACTAGAGGGTCCCTGTTGGGTCCCTTTCAGCTTGGGATATTCAGTGACTCAATAAGCTAAAAAGTTGCCCTCTGTCCTTGAGTGCTATGGGTGCTTCCTATAGCTGCAGTGGAACTGGCATTCAAGGTGGCAGAAATACAGATTTTAGTAATACACAGGTAAGGAGTCTGACTTACAGACTAACAGAAGTTTTATGGTGTTGTTGTGGATGGGATCACATTGGAGGATGAGGGTGTATCCCCTCTTTTCTTTTGTGAGGAGATCATAGCAGCCTTCATTTCAGCCCAGCCAGGGCTCATGATGACAGTTATTTATCAGGCATGACTCCTAGGTCAGAGCGTGGTGATGAGCACAGAAAATGAGAATATGGTGAGACAAACTTGCAAATGAGGTATGTAAGTGGGTCTAATGATGGACAGTAATGTAAGAATAAACATAATGATTTAACACAGGGATCAAAGTAATTCTGGTCATTTACGTCTGTGTCTGAGTTTAACTTCAGGGCAAAAAGTGATGCCTTCAGTGCCATTGCAGCAGCAGTCACAGCTTTAGTGAAGCAGATGGGGGTGAAAAAAAAGGTAGCAGCTTTGTTTTGCATTCTGATGTTTCCATGGCTTTTATCAGCAATAAAGACTCTTGTTTTGGCACTTCCTTGCAGTGAATGTTTGGCAGCTCTAGCTCTTCCATCTGGTCATTATTTGCCAGGAAATGCCCAGAAGAGAGGTCATGGTTGAATTAAATACTGTCTCTAGGGTACTGGGCTTCACACAACTAATGAGAAGCCTTAATATAGAGAGCTTTTCAAAGTCCAAATAGAGTCAAGCAAGGACAGAGAGCCATAAAATACTAGTTATCCTTACTGCTGAATTGATATTGCTTAAAAATGTGAAACAAGACTAAACTGGGCACTCACAGTTCTTTCTCTAGGTATTTATTCATATGCACTATGCACACATGTAGTTATATGTGTATGTATAAATATACACATGATATGTGCACATGTATGTACATATATATGTGCATAAAAGTTGAATAACGTTCAGGTGAAACATATTTAAATTAAAAAATTCCTGGAAGTTCCTCCCCTTCCTTCACTTCCTCTGTCCATAAAAGACAATGCAGTTGTTACTGGCTTATGCGAGGGTGGGAAAGGGGTGAGATAATTGCTTAGAGAACATCTGGAAGGTGCTTAGCTGTCCACAATGCTAGTCAAGCTCATGTATGTTAAGACAAATATCAGGAATGTATCTCTGAAAGAGATGTTTAATAGCTTGGATTTTGATCTTGCTTACTGCACTGTGGATGCCACTAAAGCTCTGCTGAATCAGAGGAAATAGTTGAAGTTGATGTTACTGAGAATCCATGGTAGTCTGGAGGAAAGTCAACTGCACAGCAGGGAGAGCAGGTTGGCCTTGCAGAAATGCGTCCTCTGAGCAAAGACATGTTGTATCCCTTTAGGATTTGATAGATGGGAGTCCTGGGACACCGTCCTGCAAATCTTTGCTGACTTTGTAGTCTCCTTGAAGAGAAAGTCCCTGATTCCTTACAGGGAAAATTTGTTGGCTGTAATAGTTGATATAAGTGGGAATTGGCTTCAAACTGCACTTGCACCAGTTTAAAGCCAAAAAGAAACTTAACTACATCTGTGTAATTCCACGCCTTGGTACGGTTGTGCTTTTGTAGCGTGTTGTGGTAGCATGTCTGTAGGAGTGAAAAAGATAAGTGTTAGGAGCAGAGGTGCATAGAAACATGAGCCCCAGCCTGTGGAAGTCAGTTGGTCAATGAGTGTAATGGTACTTGTTGAACTCTTTTGTGACTTGTTAATTTTTTTTGAAGGAACTTGAAACTTTAAGGTGGGGAAAAATGCTTTATGATTAAGCAAGATGAGATGCCCTGATAAAGACTCATTTCTAAGGCAGAGCACTAACTGTTGTCCCTGAAATTTGCTTGTGGATGCAAGATAAAGCATTGTCTAAACACATACGAAGGTGACCTGAGCTTTGTGTCCTTGACTTACAGGCAGAACTCATTACTGATGTTGCTGAAGAATTCTGCTTAAGAATTAGTGTAGTGAGATGCTCAGATTGTGATATCCTATTTTGCTGAACTAGCCAAAGTGTGTTTGGATGTGGGTTATGACTGTCAATGTAGTTTGAGAGAACCACGCACCTGAAATGTTAACACTGGCAGTAATTTTTTTGCCGGACTCCATCCTTTAACCTTAGGAAAAAGCATTCTGATGCATTGTATGCCTGAACAGAGCAGTCTTTTGCTCGTGAGTCATCTGTCTGATGAATGTATCTTGTAGGTACTCATCTTTTTGCCCATGAGACTTAAGTGTTGGTTAGTAGGTTTCTTTGTCTTTCATTATAGTGCCCTTAGCCTTGCAACTCTTCGCATAAATTTAATTGTGTTGTTACTGTGAGTTCCTCTGTCAGAAACTGCAGATTCGCTCATATAGATTGAGTGATCCCTCCTGAGGGCTGCTTCACCCAGATATTTCGTCAGCTGCTCAAACCGCACCCGCTGTCCTCTGTGTGCAGGGACCTGACCTCCTACGTGTTGGATGTGAATACAATTGTGGCCTTGTGGTCATGGTTTGTATTCGATTATGCATTTGAGCTGCAGGAAGAGGACAGATCTTCATGTCATGCTGATGTCTGACTTTCCCTGAGTGGTTGTGCAGGTGGTAGAAAGACTGAGCAGGAAGAATGGAGAGCTCACTGTACAGAGAGAGCCAATTTCTGGTTTTCTGATGAATGAAAATAAGGTCAACGCTCCTCTTGTTAGTGTCCCCTTTTAATACAAGCAGAGCAGCTTCTGAAGGAAATGTGGGAATTTGGAGGGATTTTCTTCTCTGGGGAATATTCAGGTGACAGTGATCAGTGGCAGTAGTTGAACTGTAGAATTGTATCTGGCACTGAATGTTCTAGAGGTTGCTGTTGCAAGTAATCATCTTTCCAGTATTGGTCTGGTATTTAACAGGTGCTACAAAAGATCTTACTAAGTCAGTTTTCTATATGCAGTGATAGATCAGCAGCTGGGAGATTTGTGTAGGTATTTTTAATGGGGGTTTCTCTTTGGTATTCTGCACACTGGGAAAACCTTTTCTTCAGCAAACAAGGAGGGCGTTGTTGGGCTGGGCTGGAGGGAGGAGTTGCTTTTTTTTTTTCTTTTGAAAGACAGACAATAGCATGCACGTATGCATGGAATGCTGTTTGTAAATACATTGACTTGAGCCGATGCTCAAGGTTGTGATGGAGTTTGGATTTGCAGCTGCTGTTTAGAGGGGTTTAAGTGTACAAAGATGTTTATCTTTGTTGATGACTTGAATGAGAGCATTGAGTGCATCCTTAGTAAGTTTGCAGATGACACCAGGTTGGTAGGAAATGTCGATCTGCCTGGGGGTAGGAAGGCCCTACAGAGGGTTTAGGTCAGGCTGGATAGCTGCACTGAGGCCAATTGGATGAGGTTCAACAAGACCAAGGGCTGGGTCCTGCACTTTGGCCACAGCAAGCCCAGACAACGCTACAGGCTTGGGGCAGAGTGGCTGGAAGACTGTGTAAAGGAAATGGACCTGGGCGTATTGATTGATGCTTGGCTGAACATGAGCCAGCAGCGTGCCCAGGTGGCCAAGAAGGCCAATGGCATCCTGGAGAATGTTCAGAGAATGGTAATGAAGCTGGTGGAGGGTCTGGAGCACAAATCTTACGGGGAGTGGCTGAGGAAGCTGATATTGTTGTGTCTGGAGAAAAGGAGGCCTGAAGGGTGACCTTATCTCTCTCTAGAACTACTTGAAGGGAGGTTGTGGTGAGGTAGGAGTTGGCCTCTTCTCCCATGTAACTAGAATTAGGACTAGAGGGAGTGGCCTCAAGTTGCATCAGAGGAGATTCAGGTTGGATGTTAGGAAATACTACTTTGAGAGAGAATGGTCAGGTGCTGGAATGGCCTGCCCGGGGAGGTGGTGGAGTCACTGTCCCTGAAGGTGTCCAAGGAGTGTTTAGATGTTGTGTTGAGGGACATGGTTTAGTGGGAAATATTGGTGATAGCTGGACGATTGGACTGGATGATCTTAGAGATCTTTTCCAACCTTGCTGATTCTATGATTCAGTGACTTAATACCAGGTCTTGTCATTTTTCAATCTTATTCTGTTTTTTAAGACTGCTTGCTCAGGGCCTCCTGGTTCAGGCAGAATAACCTGAGGATGCTGGGTGGAAACCAGTGGAGTGCTGGTCGTTGCTGCAGTCTCCCTCCATGCTCTTTAATTGTACTTACAAGCAGTTTGCACCAAATAGAATTGAGCTGCCAAGAACCATCTGCAAGACCTTTCCTCCTCTGACTGCATCTGCATTTCAGTGCATTTCCCCAGATTAGTAAGTAGGCAGAGTGGTTAAAAACATTCCCATCACTTGGTGCTCAAAAGAAAACCGGGATGATACTCTACCCATCAAATCTGCCTTTTGGCAAGGCGTTAAAACTCCTGAAGCATCTGAAATACTCTGCAACAAGTGCAATATTAACTGACCTTGTGAGCCCTGCAATAATGAATGGGAGAAGGGAGGGAGTGGATTTTGAGGCTCTTGCTTACTTACTACTCTTGTATATCCTTTTGTTGAAAAGAAGGGCACATGAAAGTTAACTGTATGGGAAGTGACTAAGATGTGAGCTTAATTTGATAGCATGAAAGAATAAGGAACTGTTTTTTGCTACCAAAGAATATATTTTATCAAGGCAGGACATGGCTTTCACCCTATATTCAAGATGATTGCGTATTTTCAGAATTCACATGCACTGATAAAGATTCCTGCTTGGCAGTACTGAGTCTTTGCACTGCAGCTGACACCACCAAGGTAATAATGACCAATACTTTAAATATTTAAAACTTCCTTTCTGATCTAGTGATGCTACCCTAAGTTCTTTGTGGGCTGGATGGTGCATCAAGCTGGAAACTGCGTGGTGGAACTGATCACATCATGTGGATTATACTGTTGTGGTTATTAGGGGTGCAAATATACGTACGTATTCTTATATGTATCAAAATCTCTACTTAGAACACACTTTGGACAGCTGCATACTGGAGTATGAGGCTTATGAAGTGACTGCAACTATTAATGATGTCAGAAAGTGAGTTTCAGACTAAGACAAACTCTTTGCACCTCTTACTGGAAAACCATACCATGATCCTGAGTTTTGATATAACAGAGCTGTGCTGTTCCAGTCTCTAAACCTGTAATTACAAGAGTATGAGAGATGGATTGATGTGGGCAGTAGTTAGGATATTAATTAAAATACCATGGCTCATGAGAGTAACAATATCCCTTATATGCCTTGTTTAAAGAAGTTGGAGAAAAGTTCATTTGAAATCCCGGGACTTGTCAACCTTGGATCTTGTTTCTTGTTCTTATCAGCATTCAAGTAGCTGTGAATTGTTTTATAGGGTACAAGGTTGTGGAGATTCATAGCTGTAAGTAAAACATGGGGTATTTAAAGTCTAATGTTCATCTCAGTAGGATAAAGCTGCTTTCAACTGACCTGTTTGTTGCTGTTCAGGCATGCAAGCCAGAAACATGCCTGTGTGGAGTAGTCTGAGATATACCTCTGGATTTCCTTGAATAATCTAATTTTTGGTGTTCATACTTCTATCTACCTGCATGCTAATGCAAATCAGGCTCTTTTCCACAAATATATGGATGCAGTTTATTCTTTCCATGTTTTGAATTGAATTACAAAGGCATAGAGTGACTGAAGAATTCCTTGGACAGCTGGGGTCAGAAATCTGTGTGCATCTGGTTCCCAATTTCACAGGACCTCTAGCTCTTAATGTAGAACTGTGAAAATACTTTTCTCCTGTTCTTTTTTCAGAGCTCTGACAAGAGGTTTTACAGTGACTGGAAGGTGCCTTGACCCCTAGACAGCTTTCCCCTTGTCTCTTGGTGAAAGGCAGGGGAATACATGCAGTTGCCCTATAGGCAGTCAGTACACTAGTCATCAGTGCAGAGATGACCCTTAGTTGATGAGAGGCAACCAGGAAGACTGTACCAGATCATGCTTTAAAAGTCAAATCCTGAAAGGTCTGGTGGGGCACTGGCACAGGCTGCCCAGGGAAGCTGTGGATGCCCCTATTCCGGAAAGCATTCAAGGACAGGCTGGATGGGGCCTTGGACAGCCTGATCTGGTGGGTGGCAGCCCTGCCCATGGCAGAGGGTTTGGAATGAGATGGTCTTTCAGGTCCCTTCCAACTCAAGCTGCTCTGTGATTCTGTTGAGACAACTTAGTCCTTCCAGACCTTTCAAACTGGCCCACTTAGAGTTCGAGTAGTATTGGGGATGTTTCAGGTCTCTAAAGGAACTTCCGTGTGCCTGAAATCAGAAGACTTTGAAAGCCTTCTGATTTGTTACTGGCAGAAAGTCATGTCTTTGAAGTTGCTTGCTTTTCAGCAGTGACTGTTTTGTCCCAGACTCCCAGAGAAACTGGTCTGCTACTGAACATAGTGTTACACAAAATGGGAAGCCAAACCCATTCAGTTGCATTGTCCTGGTACTTCTGTGGTATTAGAAAGGAAGGACTAGACAAAGTTGTTTCTTTTTTTAAACAAATACCTTTTCTGTATGTAATGTTTGCTTTATGGCTGATACCTTAATTGCCAAGTTTCGTATCAGAGCAGATGGTTAATCTGTAAATGCTGGAATTGAGATAAAGAGAGTGGCATTCGTGATGGAAATGTGTAGTGAAACCTGTGTGTACCATTCTGTTGTATAGCTTGCACAGCAGCAAGCTTTTGCCGAAACAGAAAATACTGTATTGTTTTTGCATGGCTGGTTTTCTTATTCAGCATCTTCCATTTGACTTGTTACCTTCATTTGAAAACAATGCCAAAGAAAGGAGATGTACAGGGATGTGGGGACAACTTGGGCTGTCAGTGATCAAAGCCCTGAACTAGGGATAGAAACCAGACAGGCTCACATCTCCCCTTTGTCCCCTTTTGCAGGAGTCAGATGCTTGCTTCAGGTTCATTGAGTTGAGAAACAAATGTGGGAGGTCGTACTCATCTCTGTGTAAAACCTTGCGTTGAAAGGGTGTAATGTGCTTTGGCATTTCTTGTCTTTGAAAATGTACGCTTACCCAGAGCTAGGAACCATCAGGTAACATCTGATTGGAAGAGAAGGATATGTCTCAGTGAAATGATAAGGGAGGAGGGACTGTCCTTGGGGCCTGAGCACGAGACACCTCCCTGGTTAGAAAGAGAAAGAGATGACTGTGGAAAGTTGAAATGGAGACCCGTGATGCTGGCAAATGTAGCCAGAGGAAACCATCTGAATAAAGGTCTGCAAGGAGAGGGTGTGAGAGAGTAGGAGAGGAGTAGCACAGTGCTGCTGTGGCAGGACTTGCAGCAAACGGAAGGGGAAGGAGGATGTAGCCGGTGGCTGCGGCTGTGTCAGTGGTTCATAGCACTCCTTTGCTCACTTCCTCGCTGACTATGGGCTGCATTCCCACCTCCTTACCCTCTTGCTGGTCTGTAATTGCTCACCCCCAAAAGACTGAGCAGAAACTGCCCCTGGAGTGTCTCTAGGAGTGGGTGATGGGATGCAGCTGGGAGGAGGTGGCTGAGGCTGGTCCTGGGGAAGGGCTTGTGTTGTGCTGGGGAAGGGAGTACCTGAAGGGATGCTGGAGTGGGGGAAGACATAACTGAATTTGATAGGAAAGAATTCAGTGGGAGCTGTAGCATCTCCAGCACTGAGATACAGTGAATTAATGAACCCTCCTTGGAAGTAAAAGTGCTTTAAAAAATGATTAAAGTGGTGTGCATTTTTTACTGTTCTTTCTTCAAACTAGCTAGAGCCTACCTGAGGAATGTGCTCTACATGTAAGCTCTCTCTCTGTGGAGATGAACTTCACAAATTTGACTGAGAAATAGAGGGACTTGCCTGGCACCACTGGTTCCAAGCTGAATTTCCATGTACAGGGCATGCATGACAAGCAATGTCCTACTCAGGCAGAAATCAATTTAGGCACCAAATGCAGCAGCTTACTGAGCATGTATCTGTAGCAGTGACACAAGAAAAATTAGTCTTAGAAGAAAAAGAAGACAAAGAGAAGTTGTGCCCAGCTACAGACTTTTATTTATTAAACAGTGGCAGTGAATATCTGCTTCAGCATCACTAAGCCACGAGACATTTAATAAGAACCTTGCTGAGTAACTTCAGAAGTTTTTGCCAAAGCTGGTAAGATCTGTTTGGTTTGATGTGACGTGGAAGTTGCAGAAGAAGTTGCACAGACTCAAGTCCTTTCAGTTACGTAAGCTGTCTGCTTCTTGCCTCAGTTGCTGAAGTGCACTGAACAGCCAGCCAATGTGGCCTAGCTGGTGACAATTCAGCCTACATTTCGACAGTGGGTAAACACTGTTTGAAACCCCAGTCATGGATTTTGGGCTCCAGCGCAAATCTTTCCTCCTGTTCTCTGGGGAGGGGAGCAGCGTTGAGCAGAACCCTGACATGACGTGGTTGCACTTGCTGCCCTCAGCTCTGTGTCACAGCCCTGCCATCTGCCTCATTTAGCTGTCACCCAGCTCCTTTGAGGCACTGCAAGGCTCTGTCTGTTAGCCAGACCTGTGTTATGATGCTGTCTGGTTCTGGCAGTGGTTCACCTACGTTGTGTTTCACAGAATGGTTAGGGTTAGAAGGGACCTTAAAGACCAGCTACTTCCAACCTCCCTGCTGTGGGCAGGGTTGCGGGCCCCATTCAACTGGCACTGAACACTTCCTGTAATGGGGTATCCATAGCTTCTCTGGGTGACCTCTTCCAGCACCTCACCACCCTCTGATGAAAGAATTTCTTCAGAATATTCAGTTGAAAATTGACTTCTAGTTTAAAGCCATTACCCTTGTACTATTGCTCTGCTTCCTGACAGTCCCTCCCCAGCTTTCTTGTAGGCCCCTGTAGGTACTGGAAGACCTCAGTGATGTCTCCGTGGAACCTTCTGTGTTCCAGGCTGAACAACCCCAGCTCCCTCAGCCTCTTTTCACAGGAGAGGTGCTACAGCAGCAGTGCGCAAACTTACTTGTTGTCACATTTGATTGGAGTTCAGTGCCCCAATGTTTTTAAATAAATAAATAAATAATGCCGCTAAGAGCATCTCTGTGACCTCATTTCTTGTGGAGACCCAGGCTGGAATTTCCTATTGTGTGCCAATACTTAAGTGTATTTCCAGAGCTCTGGGAGTCCCCTTCTAGAGGCTGGTAGGCAACATATTGCTTGTAGGAGTCATTAGAATTGCCTGTGACTCTGTTAGGACCCAGTGCAGAGGAGCAGCAAGCAACGTGGGGCTTTGTTTGCTCAGTGTTTCTGCCCCTGTGTCAGGCAAGGCTTAAGGTCATGCCTCAGCTACCTGCAAAGGGCTTTGTGTCTGGAGGGGAAAGAGATGAATGGAAGAAGGGTGTTTAGGTCCCCATGAATCCTTCCTGAAGCTTTTATGTACTATTAGTGTCCAGAGAGGGTGTGCATGGCAGAACTCCCCTTTTTTTCTTGGAGCAGTCATTCCACCTTGTGAATTAAAGGGTATAACTTGAACCAAAAAAAACGGCAACAGAAACACAGCTGCAAGGATGTGGATGATATTTCACATAAAGAAAAATAAATCCTGTGATGTTGCTCAACGTGAGGTCTGTGAGATACCATTGCATTGTCTGCAGGCACCTACTTTCTCTTCAATCCCCAAGGGGGAAAAATACAATGATTTTTTTAACTTATTACATACACAGTTGCAGATGACACAAATGGGGAACTGAGATACAAAACAACTCTGTTTTATTGATGTATTTTCAAAACAGTCTGGTGGTCCTTGGATTAAAAATTGCTGAGAAGCTTGTGAGTTATAGCTAGTTGAGGGTTGTCCATCTCTCTCACCCAGTTCAGTGCACACACTGGCACATTTCTGAACCCTAGGTTTGTAGCAGAGCTAAGGGACCTGTCACTGGCTTGCTTAGCTTGGCCCAAGGGAGCAGCTTAGCTTTTTCCTAACATGGCTATTTTTTGAGTTTGCATGACTCTGTATAGTTGAACTGTATTTTTCTTCTCTTGGTTTCTTTTTATCCAAGTTTTTCTCATGTGAGTTATTTTGGATTAGATGGGATTTACAAGGAGGAGTGGACATTACATTTCAAGGTTTGTTTCTGCTGTTGCATTGACGTACTGATCCCTCATTCCCTAGGGTCAAACCTCTGGGCTAAGAGCCAGAATTTAAGAAGATTTTTCTGCAGGGTGGAGGAGTATTTTGTGATTTCACCCCATATGAGTTCACCCTCTCCCTCTTGTGCTGGTCCTTCATTATTTCACACTCCATCTGTACAACATGGAAGAAAAGGCTGGTTTAGCCTTTACTGTGATCCTTATGCATAGCCATCTGCTTGGGAGGCACTGATGATATTACATGCAGTTTGATCTCCTGGTGGCTCATTTTTGAATGCTGGTACATCCCTGTGTGCTGTTAAGCCATCTTTGAACCTTGCTGTGTCACAGCAGTGTATGCAAAGAATACATTCACTGAAGTTGGTCAAGTGACACCAGCATGAAAGTGGAGTGACCAGAAAATCATGTCTCCTTTTTTCTAGATTATGTGTAGCAGAAAGTAGTGAAAGCCTCAAGTGATCACGAAGAATTTCAAAATTTAATTTGCCTACCAAAGAGACTGGCCAAGTGTACTGAAAATAATTTCAGAGACCGCAAGCTGATTTGAACCGTGTCCCTGGAGCTGCACAGACACTGCACGTTATGCATGAACTCAGTAAGCACTCACCCTCCTCCAGCAGGCTGGGACGTGCAGAAATGTGATTGCTTGCTTCACCTGGTGAACTGGCCCTCTGGGAAGGGTCTGCTCTTCGTGGAGTGGAGAGCAGAGGCTGCTGATATAATTAGATTGATTACTCCTTGTTTGCACTGTGATTTCAGAGTTCTTACAGGAAACCCACATGAGTTCACTTATGACTTGTCAGTGCTGTGTTTGGAAGACAGTACTCAGTATGATCAAAGGTGTGAAGCACACAGAAACAATGCAGAAGGCAAATATTGCTTAGGCACTAGTGTACCTGTGCAGTAACCCCATGTTCTCTTAACATGGCTCATCCATGTACCTCCTCTGTCTTTGTGGTGGAAAACAAAAATGGCTGTCACGTTCATCAGAAACTGTTGATCGTGGCCTGCTTCAGTATTTCTGAATCTTAACCTTGCAAAAAGCATACCTCACCCAGCAGGAACTCAGCAAATCCATTTAACAGGCTTATGATGCTGAGTCTGAGATGTTTCAGCCCAGCTGACTGTAACCTGGCATAACCTGGTCTTGTTCATGCTGATTGCTGTGGCAGTAGTATAGGAAGTTTGTGGAAGAGCTTGGTATTGCATGCAATTTTTTTGTGAAGCATGTTGTTACAGAGGAGCTAAGTAGGTAGAGAAACGTGGAGTTGCATAGGTTGAGGTAGCCAAAGAAAAAACAAACCCCAAAAATCTACCAAATTGGTCAGCAGCCATTACCATTTTCCTCATGCTGTCTTTGTCATTCCTGCAGGCTCAGTTTTTGATGACTTTCTTCGTAGTTGTCCTTCTCTCTGATTTTAATCCAGCAACAATGCTAAAACGGCATTTTTTTCTTTTTCCATCCTCCACTGCTTACTTTGCCATCTAAGCCATGAGATTACTACTGTTGTACCTTTAATATGCCAGGAGCAAAACCTCCTGAAAATACTATGATCAGACAGAGCAGATTAACATCATCATTTGATTGTATTGTACTAAGCTTTATTTATTGCTCTGTGTGTAGCAGTAGATATTTTAGCTTGCATAGATGTGCTGTAATGTTCTTAGTCCCATAACTGCCCTTTCTTTTAACAGTCGCAGTCCATTAACAAAACAAAACAAAAAAAAGTCCAGACAGAGCTGGCATAATTGTGGCATACTGTAAAGACTAGTCACATTACATCTTTGGAAGTAAGTGCTATTCAGGTTTGGGTTTGTCTCAAACAGTCAGACTCTTATTGCATCATACATTTCTAACCATATGAGTAGTCAAAACTGTTGAGGTCACCTAGGCAATGTCCTGCATAGAACAGAGTTTTCCCTGCAGTGTATTTTTGTGATGCATTTAATTTTAAATGTTTTCCCATTTGGAGATTCTGCTGCTTTCCTCAGAAGGTTGTAGTTCGGGTGAGTCTCTCTACTGGAAGATTCTCTGACCTTTGCAGTCAGACTATCTTCTTAATTCAGTTCCATTATTCTAACGTAACTTCAACTTCTAACACCTCAGTGAGTTCCCTTTAATTCTTTATTTTCCCTTCTCTGGGTTCACATCCACCTCTGTTAGAGACTTCTGTGCTTGTGTGTCATACATGTAATTTCAGCAACCACATTGAAAGACATCTGTTTATTAATGACATGTATCATCTTTTGAACTGCATGTAAATGGCATTCAGATGGGTTGGAGAGCTAAACCATTATGGTGGAAAAGCTTGGGGGTGGATAATCCCTCAAGCTTGGGTTCAAGTGGTGTGGTGAAAAGCAGAGAAGCTGCCTCCATGATGCCATAGGATGCCTGGACCTGCGATTGCAGTCTGTCTTCTGATGTGATATTGGAGACCCATTAGAGGTTTTGAACTGTTTAAAGCCTATGTAGCTGACACTGAATGTGTCAGCTCTACTACTGTAGAGATGGGTGGATTGTGAAAGAAGAACGTACAAGAAAATTGCTGTGTGCTTTTTCAAAACTTCTGTAATGACTGCACTATGGAGGGGTTGTGTTTTCACCCTATACCACTTGTATGCGTTCAACAGGATGTGATGTGTTTTCACACTACTGTATGAAGCTGGTCTGTGTGATGCTGCTGGAAGCTGTTAGGCCCTTTGATCACAGCCATATTGGACAGGTAGACAGTACCTTTGATTTTTCACCTCTTCAGTGACCAACTTGGTCTAGCAGCTCTTGCCATTCAAGTGGGTGATATTCTAGCAGTATTTGAGAGCTGATGGAAAAGGGTGGTGAGCAGCTGTTTAGAACTAACATGCACTCTGTGGAAACCATTTACAGTTCTCTATCCTAAACTGAAGCTGTAATTTTACAGCATCAAGACAGAACTTTATTGTGGGGTCATTGTGGCCTTTTAGGGAGGCTTGTTTTAGTATTTGAGCACGGTAAGCTCCGTATAAGGAAACTCACGTATTTTGCTGTATAAGGTAACCCATGGCTGGGCGTGATTTTCAAATATACAGATCTTATTAGTGAGCACTTTGAGGATGCTAAAGAGAGCTAGACTAAGTGGGATTCTTCTAAATGTTAGCCTAGCCATATTAGATGCTGGGGACATTAAGGTGGGCTCCCCAGGTTGTATCAATACATTATAAATTGTATGGACCCATGGCAATAACTTGGCAGCTGTTTTCCTCCAGAAGGACTGCTGAGGTCTGAATGGACAAGGAAATTGAAACTGCTGTATTTGGCCCTTTTTGGACTGGAGTGCTGTGGAAAAAATCATAGCTGCTGCTCTGTGCAGGAGCAGCATACGAGTGCCTGGTGATGTCAGTCTCATGCTCCTACCAGCCTTAAATTCAAGAACAGTAAACTGCAATTGCTGTATTACAAGACCTGAATGTAATGCATGAAGAACATGTGGCACATTAGACCTGTCTGGTTCATCCAGAAACTTACATGTAGTTTACAGTCTTTGTAAATATGTCATCTTAATGTCTTTCTGGTACCTATCAGCAAGGCTCTGTCTTGCTTGGATTAGTCAGACCTGACAGCTTCTGAAACTCGACCCTGAATTGTGTGGCAAGCAGTGATGAACTCTGAACATGAATGAATAATCATCAGTTTTAATTTCAGGAAAATAAATTCTCACAATCACAAGTTGTTTTTTTTAAAAAAAATTCTTCAGTGTCTCCCTACTACCATTTTAAATCATCCCTGTTTAATGGAGAAACCCCTTTACTTTTTTTGTTAGAACAGAATTACACCTACATATGTACACAAACAGCAAGCTTTGGATATCCTTCCCTGCAGTGTGTTAACACTGCATTTCTCAGATTTGGTGGTTTAAAGTTATTAGTCATATGATTGTTCTTTGAGATGTTTCTTTGTAGTTTAATTAATGCATATGAAATTCTCCTTTGGACTGCAGTTTCTGAGTAAGAGTCACTTGCTAATACATGACAGAGCACGAGGCACAGATACCTGCTGTGCCACGAGGCTCTGAGTAACTGGAGTGTTGCGTGTCTACCTCTCATTAACTGAATTGCCCAAATTCTTTGGACAAATTAAGCTGGGCTCAGTGTGAAACTTGTGAGAGTGCACGATCCAGTGTGGCTGGTGCTTGCTAGCACTCTTTTGAGTGGGAACACTGATCTTTTACGTAGCCCATAGAAAGCAGCAACTTAATTCAGTCAGTGCTACTTGGAGGAGAAAAAGAAGAGTTCCCCAGGGTACTACAGGCATTATGAAAATGATCTAAAATAGCAACACATTCTACTCTAGCTCAAACAGACATTGAAAACTTTGAGATCTGGGCAGTAAAAGACTAAAAGACACTGGTCTGTGGGATGCTGATGTAGCCTGGAATGGAACCAAGGTCCATAGAAGTCTGCAGGAGTTGCCCAGTGCATGTGGCCAGCTTTGGCCTGAGACCTCAGATGAGTTTTCCAGAAATGTTCAGCCTCATTGCTCCTATCTGCAGTGGGAGCAGGGAAGCCAACGCTGAGCCTTTCTGGGCTGCTGAATTTAACTCCCTCTGTGAGTGGTTTAGAAGCACGGAGGGGAGGGGGCAGAACTACGTTATCAAGTTAGATGCCATATGTTCTCCCAAGAGCTGGTTTTGCAAGTGGGTTAAACTCAGCTGGGAAACTCCTTTTACCACATTACCAATGTCATTTGTGTCCCTCTGCCTGGATGTGCCATGCCAGTGGCAGCAAAAGATGCCTGCATAGCTTAGTGTAGCTTTTTGACTGGATTTGTGAGCTTTTGTGAGGAAATTTGATGACTCTCTATGAGAAGGAAGCTAGAAAAGAGGTTTCAGCATCCACAAGCCCTCCTATGGCACCTGTCTCTTTAACCTGTACTCCTTTTCCTCAGCTTCTGCTGTCTCCAGGCTGCCCTTAACTGCACTTGAACAGACAGCGAGAGTGGTGTGGCAGCCTCCATACTCTGCTGGAAGGTTGCAGGATGGTTCTTCAATCTCCTGAATTCTGATAGTTCTTCTAACTGGGAAACAAAACACAACCTATATGTAATAAAAACAAGAGCAAGTCTTCCTGCAAGTACAAGAGCAGACTGTTCTTTCCCACTGAGGCTATCTGAGCCAGGCAGCCTTTCCCCTCTCATCTTCAAAGCCCTTGATTTAAGGAGGGAGAACAATTACGCAATCAGTAAGGATAATGGCTATTTACTTTTGGAAACAATGGACTTGATGAACCACAAAAAATGACCTGAATTGCCAGAAGCACATTTGCCTTGGAGCAAACTATCTTGGTTTGGAATGGAAGTAAGTGCATTATCTTCATGAGGTGGTAGAAAGTGACCTTGTGTCACTGGTTTTCTCTTGAGGATTGGTGTGGCCCAAATCATGGAAGTACATCAGGTTGGAAAACTATGCAAATATATTTAAAGTAATGAACACAGAATTTAAAAAAAACAAACAAACAAAGAAAAAACACAACTTCATAATGATTCCAAATTGTCAAGCTTATAAGACAACTTGCTGTAATCACCTCATATATTCTAAAAGTATGGCTTTGCTCTGACTGCAGTAGGATTTTGCCACGAATTCATCAATGTGTGGAAAACAGTTCCTCTGTTTAGACATGTCCACTTAGGATACAGTGTAATTACAATCTCAGTTAAAATGTGTTGGGGCCTGTGTAGGCAAGGATAATAGGGTGTTATGTGCTGATTAGCATATTCTTAAAATATAGGAAATACCGTTGAGCTTGCTGTGCAAGCTGGATTGAATTATAAACTGGAGGTGGTGGTGGGAGGGTGGAACTATTCCTATTCCTATTCCTTTCTCAGCTCTTTTGATGCTCCTTCCAACCCACGTGCCTGCAAGAGCTAAGACCTGTACGGTATCTTCAGCCTGGGCTGAAATTGTAACTACACCATTTTGAGCAGTTTTGGCATTTATATGGGTTCATCTCTCAGACTGTAGTCTGAGATTTGCTCCTGACTTCAAGAATGGGAATAAGCACCATTGGAAGCATGCATGAAGCAAGTATTTGGCCTGTCAGCACTCTCAGTGGTGCAAATGTGCATGGCAAAGATGTTGGATGACAGGGTCTTGCTGCTGCTCTTCATGATGGCTGCTGGGAAATAATTGCTGAAAGCTGCACGTGAACTTAGTGGGGAAATAAGAATTGAGAAAAATCAGTTTTGTGTGTGTTTGTGTGTGTATATATATGTGTACACAGAAGAGGAGAACGCCACCTTTTAAGGACTGCACACCCCTTTTGAATATATTTTAAACTTTTACTGCAAATGCTTTGCCTTTTTGACAATGTGCAGTCATGGTGACCCAAGCTGTATGGGAACTCCTAGCGTCTTATATTTGATGAAATTGGGAAAAACAAACTTTCAAGAACACAGGCCTTTCTCCATGTTTGACTTAATTAAAAAAAAAAAAAAGAGTTATAGGAGACTGTGGGTGAGACAAACATAGTGAAACTTCAACAGACTTTCTGTTCTTTATTTTTATTTTGCATTTTGACCAACGATCCTAGCTAAAGCTCTTTCCACTTCACTGGTACATGCAGGAATAGCGTAACTGAAAGCTCATGTAGTTTTTGAGCAGACGTTGCAGTAAAATTCCCTACTGCTGCTTTATGCCATTCAGGCCTTTGCCAGTGCTGCTAAGTCATTTAAAAGCCTGGATTAAAAATATCTTGCACAGTCAGAGTTGGTTAATCTATGCTTGGTTTGTATGTCTGGAAAAGCAAAAAGTTTTTTTCAATTATTGGTTAGACCTTTGACATTATGCCATAGGTATGGCCATGCTTTAATTCTCTCAACATGCAGAAAATGAGGAGGATTTGCTCTATACTTCATTCGGGAGAACTGTCTCCTGCATCTCAAGCTTTCAGGATCATTGCTACAGAGGACCCATGCTCCCCAGAACAAGAGTACACCAACAGGAACAAAAACAGGGTGAGAGTCACAGTTTTTTACCTTGGTGGCCCAAAGCTGTCTGCAAATACAAAAATGTTTAGTTAGTGCCTTGCATACCTTAACCTAGCTAAAGTGGAAATCAGCATCAGTGAAGCTGGAGTAGCACAAACGTCAGCATACCCTGTATAAAGTCACTAGGTATGTTTCAATTCAGGAATGTCCATGCTACTGTGTTTTCATTGCTGTAAATGCCAGAGTGAAACTCGAGCGAGTGTGTTGGCATACACAGTGTTGTGTTCTGCTTGCAGTGTAGATGTGGCCTTGGAGAGAGTGGTAAGGACTTCTCTCCACAAGGAAGCACCAAGCATGCCTTCAGACAATGTGTTACAATTGCTTACCTTTGAAACTGGGACAAAGTTTAAAATAATGCTTATTAAAGGTGGAAATTTCCATGTAACATTTCTGGATGATTCTCGTTCAGGGTGGTTATTCCATATGATGCTATTATGCATGAACATATGACTCAGTGAGCTAGAATTAGGCTTTGCTTTTCCTCATTAAGCTATTATGAAACTTGTGCTGGTTGCACTACAGAAACACTAATGCTGATGCAGTTGTATGACTAGAAAGATAGTTTTATACCAGTTCAGTTTCTTTCAGTAAAAAAAAATGGAATAAGCTATGCTAGAATAAACCCTATCTGTATAACTTCTCGCAACAGATGGGCTGAGGAGTCTCTGAGTGCTTAAGAAAGGTTTTAAGAATGACTCTAGATTTTTGACCATGATTGTTTCCCTTTTCTGTGGTTGTCTACTAATAAGCTATGTAATTAAATTTGGATATGCATATTCTAAAATATTTTGTTACAGAATTGCATTTTTACACCCAAGTACCAAGAATAGCAAACACAGTGATATTTTTTTTTTTCTTACTTTTACCTCTCAGCCCTTTTGGTATGCAGACTACTTATATCCAGAAGAAGCCAGTATGCCTATGGCCATACATTAGATCTGCATTGTGTTACCATACATTACCATGCGTTATCTACTATTACTGGGTTACACATTGCCATACTCTTGGCCATACCTGTCACATGAGCAGGATTCCACCACGCTAGGCACTGTATCAGCACAAAGCAGAAATCTGATTCCATCTCCTGAGGTTCTCATCTTAATAGAAATCAATATATAACAGGTGTCTATAGATAGTATGTGGGAGAGTATAGAGAAGACAAGCACTGTTTTACATTACAGATGTCAGGTCTGATAAAGGTGGAGGAGGCGAGCACAGAGATAGGAAAGCATGAAAGTGCTTGTTGGAAAGTCTGGTTGTTGGGTAATAGTGAAAGGCTTCACTGGCAGTAACAGGAATTAAGACATCCGTGCCAAGTGAGAAATGATAGATCGGGTGAAGTTAAGTGACGGAAAGCCTTGAAACCAAAGATAAGATAAGAAGCTTATGTTTGATGCAAGAGTGTGTGGAGAGAGCTGCTGGAGACAGCAGTGAGGGAATAGTGACAGCCTGGGAAAGCAATCTCTGCTAAAGTGTTCTGGATGGAGGAGAGCAAGTTTCTCTTGACCAGGACTTGAGGAAACATTGTCAAAGTAACTGAGATGTTAGGTTTTGGAAGCCCAAGAAAGAAGGAACTGTACAGACATTGTGTAAAAAGTACCTACAGGATGTCCTGTCTACCCTGTCTTGTAAAATATGCTCGAATAGGTTTTAAGTGTGTTTTTTAGTAACTACTGCACTTGTAGGTACCTCTGTTTGGGAATAACAGTCCAGTTTCTCTTTAGCTTAACCCTCTTTTAAGTGAAGTGGCAGGAAGGCATCCTGTCAATCTGAGGAGCACCAGGAGCAGCTGTCAGGAGAAGCTCTGTCTAAGCAAGGCCTTCAGCATAATCCAGATATGTAGACCTAAAAAGTGCATGTCCAAGGTGACAGCTAGCAATACAGGGCTGACCTGTGCTGTCTCTGGAGTGAAAAGCAACAGGTGGTTAAATCTGACGGGAAGTAAAACATTGCTTCTACATTGTTGTGCTTGATTTGGAAGGTAGATTTTCTGGGTAAACTGTCCTAAAGACTGATTTAGAATTCACCAAGCACTGAAAGTGAGAAGTCTGGAAATAGTTGTACCTCTGTGCATCATCATTTTAGATGCTTCTGAAACCATTTGCTAAAGTAATTC
Organism: Aquila spilogaster; assembly: GCA_024606505.1. Lineage (NCBI taxonomy): Eukaryota > Metazoa > Chordata > Aves > Accipitriformes > Accipitridae > Aquila > Aquila spilogaster. The sequence goes on along the minus strand of JANHGO010003314.1, from coordinate 2,588 downwards.
AGAGATAAGCTGCAGAGGAAGAAGAAAAGCTGCTCAGAGTATTGTAGATAACAGGACCACAGAATATTAGAGGGCATGTTAAGGAGGACATGAGTAAAGCAGGAGAAATCAAGTTTAGGTAGTCATAAAAATTTAGACTTCCGCGTGTCTCAAGAGACAACCTGAACTATTGCATTAATGCTGTTGTAGAGTTGTCAGGTCCAATTAGTGATGCTGGATGCTGTATGATTAATACTGTTACAATGATTCCGTAATACAGAATATATTCAATCAGTGGTTATATTAGCATTCTCACCGTGGCAAACAATTGAGTTAATATTGTGTGCAACAGTAATGAGATAAGAAAGTTATATGGTGATTAATCACTCACTGCCAATGCTGCCACTCGGTGCAATGTTTATTTTTTGTTTCCTTGAAAGACATCAGCGGTAACAAAAGTGGGTTTGATAATGTAATTTTTTTCTATCTTCCTAAACTATTTTGGGGATTAGGGTTGTTCAGCAAGCAAGCTATGGCCAGTGGGGATCTTCTGATTATGTTGCAAGCTTCTTGCAGCTACTTTAAGTCTTCCGTTGCCAAAAATTGAAATGGCAGGATAAGAGTGGTAGGAGCAAGGAAAACTATTTGCTAAAGACCAAAACATATGCAGGTTTTTCATAATGTAAACCCTCAAACACTTTTACTGCATGCTTTTGTTGAGGAAATGTAATTTTACTGTAAAAGCAGTACTTCATGGTGAAGAAGTAAATAACTGATTTTCAATCATCCTACACCCATTTAAAATGCAAACTTTGCTCTCTTTCTCTATACAAGCTGCTTACCCACCCAGGTGCTGGCTGGCTGTGATCCTACCTGTGGCTGGGACCTGTATCTTCATATGGGACTTCCTTGGGCACTGAACATGGTGCAGCAACAAGATGTATTCTGGTGATTTTTTGGAGGTTACGGGGGTTATCACAGAATGTAGATGTCCCAGTCCATCTGGGGGACTGGTGTTGGAGCTGTTGTGAGAGCAGAATTGTAAGGCTATTCTAGGCGATGGCAGGGGATGCTTTTCGCCCAAGGTGTCTCTGGAGAACCAAGGGCCACATGGCTCCCTTGGCTGTTTGTAATGATGGAGTACTACTCACTGATATGGCAACATGAGGATTTTTAGTTAGCTGGTCCCTGTTTTCCATTTGTCCCAAAGTTTAAGCAATTTTGTGAGGCTGTCTGGTGGAGCTTTTATCCCAGCAATTTTTCCCTTGTTGGAAGCAAGTCTACCTGCTGACAAGGCTGAGGCAAAAATAAAACACTCTCAAGGAAGATAATTGCCTATGATCCTCTCTTTCCTGAACCTCTCTTTTTCCCCTGTGTTTTTACTGTTTTGTATTTAGGCATCCTGCCTGCTCCTCTAATCAGTGGGGGTTTCTGCCCTTAAGAACGGAGTGGTGTAGTATCATTTAGTCACCTTGTGATTTCATTAAATATTAAACTGTCAAAGAGGTGAATAAACTCTTAGTGAAATCTAAGCTATAAATATGGCTTGATTCACTATTCTGTTAGGCTGTTTTTGCAAAGCAGGTGTAAAACTGCTGCCTCTTTGACAAGGTACGTGCTGGTAGAGAGATCAGAACTGTATACAGCATAATACCATTGTTACTGACAGGTATGGGTGAGTTCCAGAAACAACACTGGCCTAGAAATACAGGATCATATTTAGAGATCCACTTGGTGTGTCAGAGCCATTAGATTGTGATTTGCTCAAGGAACCCCTCATCTCGGGTGGTCCTTTGTTTGCACACCTTGACTTTGCAAGAGTGATCAGAGTATATAATTAGTGTTGGGTAGTATTAATATCAAGTTAGTAATGCTAATGCCAGTTCGTCTCATTTCTAACGTTTTGAATTAGCTTCGTGTAATCTCCTGGCACTTGTAAATGTGAAATTTTGCTTACTTTTCTTCTTTTTAACAACATTTACCTTATCCTTTCTCAGTCTGCTACATCAAACAGACTGGTCATAGCCACAGAGCTTCTGGCTGTTGTTCTCAGAGTACCGAGAGTTGTGCTCTAGTTAAATTTTTTTAAAGGTAAAAAGAAAGGGAAATAGCTGAATGCCATTCCCTTTACTGGACTCGTGTTCTTGTCTGAGCAAAAAGATTAATGGAAACATTCAGACTGAATTCCTAAGATTTGCTCCTGGGAACTTGTTCTACAGCTGGATCTCCTCTGTCTTTGTAAACCTTACAGTGAATACTTCTAAACAAGTGATGATCACAGAAATGCCTGACATGTCAAGCAGCAGAGGGAATTGGCTTTGGAAAGGCAGTTATTGTTATTGATTTGTAAAAAAAAAAAGAAGAAAAAAATATCACAACAAACAACAGTTAGTGAAATAACATTTCACTATGCACTGACTGTCCTTGCATATTTATTATATGGTAGTTGTTAGCTGTTTCCCATATAATTCTGTCACTAGCTTACCATTAATAATACAGAGTTTAAAGATATTGGTAACAAACTGGTCGAATCATTGATGGAGGATTCATTGCACAAGGGAATTTGTCAAAGGTTTGGGTTGTGGTTTCGGGGGGGGGGGGGGGGGGGG